>RJWH01006230.1:47210-58812 GCA_004363575.1 Solenodon paradoxus
CTTCCTCCTCCTCCTCCTCCTCCAGCTCGGCCTCCTCCTCTTCCAAGCTCTGCAGGTCCTGCTGGCTGCCGGGGTGCTCCTGTGTGCGCAGCTGCAGCTGGTTCTGCGGGCCGTGGGGTGCAAGGGCAGACGGGGCGATGAGCAGCAGCCCCCCAGGTTGCCTGCAGGCTGAGCCGAGGCGCCGCGCTCTGCTCTCACCTGGGCATTGTGAATGGCGTCCACCCAGCCACGGCACACAGCCTGGCCGCTGGCCTGGAACGTGTAGGCACCCACGGCGCTGCGGAATTCGTTCAGGTGGATGAGGAGGAAGGAACCTGGTTAGGACAGGTCAGCGTCAGCTGGGACCACAGCCCTTTCCCATCACGGAGCCCCGCCCAGGACCAGGGCCAGGCTCCTCACCAGGGTCTCGCAGCTCCCGGCACACGATCTTGTCCACCAGCAACGGTGGCCTGATGACCTTGGTCCTCTCGGCTTTCTTCACAGCCTTGGTCACCAAGAGCAGGTCCGTGAAAAGGAAGCAATACACGTCCATCTAGGAGGCAGGAGGCCCAGGAGGGGCCGGGGGTCAGGGCCAGGTCCTTGGGCCTCAGAGGCAGAGACCCTGAGCCTGTCTGGCACAATGCCTACCCCTGTGGGTACTCAGACTCCATCAGATGCCCCGATGGCCCCCGCCCAACGTGAGAGGACAATCGATACGAAGAGAGAGATTTCCTCCCATTGAGTTAAACACTAAGAGACACGCCAAGAACTTACGGTAATGAAAAGGGGAAATGACTTAAAAATCATAACGTGCAGGCTCTCAGGGGCACTTGGGGTGCCTGACAGCTCAACAGACCCAACAGTGGTCTGGCCTTTCCTGGTGTGCAGCTGGATTGTGCCCCTCCCGCCCATCGGGGACCCCCAGGGCAGCCTTCTGCCTGTGACCTGCCTGTTTGCACAGAGTAAGCTATGGCCAATGAGCAAGCCCCGGGGCCAGTCACTGCTTGGTGAGTCACCACCCGACTGAGTAGCCAGTGTGGGTCCAGGAGGTCCCCGGAAGGGAGGTCCAAAGCCAGGCTGCGGGGTGGGTGGCCTGCAGTCACCTTACTGTCCTTCCCTTCCTTCATCCTCAGACTGCCCTCCAGCAACAGCTGTCGTGTCTCCTCGGGGGAGGTGCCAGGGATGGGTGCCATCAGGTCCAGATGCAGATATTCCTTCAGGAGCTGGGGGTGGGGTGCAGGGCAGGAAAGGTCAGGGTCTGACTCCCCGTCTCAGGAGGCGTCTGCAAGAAAGAAGCCTCTCCTCCCTCCCGGCAGGCCCAGGGGCACAGACGCCACCTTGTCCACCTCGTCGGTGCTGCCCTCCACCACCTCGTAGGCGTCGATGCGGCTCACCACGGCGGCCAGCCGCTGCCGCTCCTGTCGCTGCCGCATGCAGGCGTTCACGTGGTGGATGAAGCGCTCCACCGAGTCGATCTGCGGCGGACACGGCGGCGGGTTCAGGCCCGGGGTCTGGGAGCGGCGGGGACGCAGAGGGACCGGGGGCGGTACAATTACCATGGTGACGATCGCCTCCTTGGCGCGTGGCTCGTCGGTCTTCCTCAGCAGCGACTTGAGCAGCAGCGGGTATTTGGTGAGCCGCTGGTGGGGCTTGGCCAGCATGTCGCTCAGCTTCAGCCTCTGGCACTGCTGGTGCTTCTCGGCCCACTGCGGCGGGAAGGCGCGGGCGGGGCTCGGGGCGGGGCTAGCGGAGGCCCCGCAGCCGCAGCCCCGCCCCCGGCGGCCCCAGCCCCGCCCCGGGTGGGCGGTGTCCGGCCCCCCTGCCGGCCAGCCAAGCCGCTGGCCCTGCCCTCACCGTGACGTAGGTCCGGAAGAGGTCGTTGTCGCGCAGCAGGCCACGCATGTACTCCATGCAGCCCTCCTCCTCCATGCAGTATCGGATGTAGGGTTTGAAGAGGGAGCCGAACTGGCCCGGGGCAAACAGGTACAGCACCGGTTACCGTGTGCTCCCGGCGGACAGGCCCCGCGCCGGCGCTTCGCAAGCCCTTCCTCATGCACTCGCGACCGCCCCAGCAGTGGCAAGCGTATTCTCTGTTTCCAAACTGGCGGGCACGACCACCCTCGGCCGAGCAGCGACGGGAGCTGGCCAGGTGGGCTTCAGACCCGGGCGACTGACTCGGAATTCTTTCTTTGACCACTAGGGGTCGCTGGTCAGGGGGGACAGTGGGGTCTAGCAAACGGGATCGGCGCCCCAATCCTGCCTCAGGGCCCACGTCGTGTCCGCCCAGGCCCATACCATCTTGAAGCCTCTGAGGAAGTCCCCGGGCTGCAGCAGCGCCCGTGTGCGCCGCGCCTTCTCCAGCACCGGCGCCATCACGCTGCTCCACAGAGCGCGGTGCAGCCGAGCAATCTCCGGGACGTTGCTGAACAGGCGCTCCGCCTCCACCTGGGGGCGGGAGGCACGCTCGGCCCCGCCCCAACCGGATCCGGGATTGGCCCCGCCCCTCCTTGGCCCCGCCCCGCCCCGCCCCGCCAGCACACCTCGCACAGCAGACCGGACTCTTGCAGGTTCAGGAGGCAGCACAGGAAAAGCTGTGAAGGCAGAGGCCACTGAAGTTGGAGGATGTCCACCCAGGAAGCCCCGCCCAGATTCAGGGACTGGTCTGCCCCTCTGGGGAGGCCCAGAGATGTCCTGGGACACAGAACTTTCACCCTTTGAGAAAAGACCCTGACTGATGGCCCCACCTGGAAGGGTGCTCTGGGGGGCTCACCTGGCAGCCACACCTGGACCCTCTCCTTCACCTCTGCCCTGGCTCACCTTTGAGCTTCAGCTCAGTGGGTGAGTTCCTTGAACCCCCAGGTTCAGGCCAGGTGTGCTCAGGCCAGGTGTGCTCCGCCCAGGTTGAAGTCTGCACACACCCTCAGTGCCTGCCCGCTCCCCACAGCTCGGTGCAGGTTGCTGGGCACCTGGCACGCAGGTGTTCAGAAACAGCCGCACCAGGCGGGGCTAACTCAGCACCAGCAGGCAAAGCCGCCTGCTGCCCCTGCAGGCCCTGGGGGCTGGGGCATACCCCCCTGGGGCGCAGCCTGCTCCCTTTCCTCCCCCTCTGCAGTGTCCAGCTCCTGCTCCAAAGGTCCAGACTCTGCTCAGGGGCACTGGACAGCGGCCATGCATCAGGTAGGTGGGGATCTCCGGGCGAATGCCCCATACTCACATTGGTGATCACCCGCAGCTTCTTGATGTAGGAGGCTTCCGTGTGCAGGAGTTCCCACACTGCCTCCTGCTGGTGGCACTGTCGCCGGGTCAGCTTCTATGGGAAGGGCAGAGGTCAGCCAGGGGTCCCCAGTGTGCCAGCATGGCCGGGAGGGCAAGGGTCAACGACCCTGCATGTGACCTCCTTTTTCCAGGTGGGGACACAGAGGGGACCACGTTTCACCCAGCCTCAGTTTCCCCAAAGTAGGTTCACAATGACAGCAAACTGGCAGGCCCATCCCCACAGAACATGAGGCACAGGGTTCTTGGAAGGGCCCCAGGAATGCAGGGATGTCCCCCTTTCTCAGGAGAGAAGAGAGGGAGGACGTAGGGCTCTCCCACCTCATGTCCATCGATGAGCTCCCGCCAGCTGTCCTCCAGTTGCAGGCAGGCATCATCCTCATCCTCGTCCTCGTCCTCGTCCTCCTCCCAAGAGTCATGGTCAAAGCGCAGCCTCCGGGGCAGCCTGGGCAGGCCAAAGAGGCCGTAGGCGTGCAGCTTCCCCTCCAGCTGCTCCATCTTGTCCACCTCCTGGAGGGAGGCTGTGGTCAGGGGTCAGGGTCAACGCCATTCGCTGCCCTGTCCGAGAACCCGAGGGTCCACATACCCGACCGAAGGTGCTGGTGCTGGGGCCCGAGCTGAAGAAGCCGCTGAATCTGCTGGCTGCCCGGTTCTTCCAGCTGTCGCTGCCGCTGCTGCTGGGCAGAGAGCAGCTGGAAGGCGTGGGCGCCTCCTGCCCAGGGATGCTCGCCTCCCCCAGGAACTCCGACATGTTCTTGCGGCGGCGGCCAGGGGCCTGGCCAGAGGGGAATGGTCAAGGCCAGGCCCCACCACACAGAGGGTTTGTAGGGCCTCAGGCCAGCTGGGACAGGGCAGGGTCTCTGCACCCCAACCCTCTTCTCCTGACACTCACACATGCTCTGGGGACAGGAAGTAGGAAGTCAGGACTGCATGCAAAATCCAAGTTCCAAATCCACAACACACTCAGGCACCCAGCAGTGACAATGCCTACACCCCAAGTAGCACCTGCCTACACAAGCACACTCCTTGGGCACTAGAAGATTCTCAGACAAGACCCATCACCTTAGGGTAGGTAGATCCAAAGAGCCCCTACTGTCAGAGACTGCCCCATTTTCTAGAAGGGGACCTCAGGAGGGAGAGTCCCCGCCACTGCCTCCCTGCTCACCAGGATGTCCAGGCTCTCTCGGCGGCTCTGCGGGTCCACTCGGTCCAGGGCAGGGGGCCCGCCTCCGGCGCCCCGCAGGATGGGCAGACTCAGGGATTTAGAGCCCTTCACTCCCTGCTCCACCTTCCCCTCGTCCCCGGGCTTAGCTGGGTGGGGTGGGGGGCAAAGAGAAGTCCTCAGCACCCCGGACCAGCAGAGAAGAGCCCCTGTCCTCTCTCTCCTGAGGAGTGCCAAGGCCTGCCTGCCGGCCCCACAGCCCCGCCGCCCCGCCACCAGAGACACCTGTATGGTAATGAGTGCTCAGGGCCGTGGAACCTGAGCCATCTCTGCCTGTCTCCAGGAGGAGCAGCCAGCCCCTCCACCCTGCCCGCTGGCTGCTCACCTTTGACCCGCAGGTAGTGACCCCCGAACCTGTAGGCCTCGAAGGTAAGGGACAGGGGCGTGTTGGACTGGTCCAGGTATATGTCCACCGTGCCCAGCGCAATGCCTTTCCTTTCAAATACAGGCAGCAGCACCTCCCTGCCCGGGATGGGAGGGGTAGGCGTCAGGGGGTAGACACATGTCCCCACCCTCTCACAGCCCTGGCTGCACCCACCTTCCCAAAGGGAAAGGGAGACACTCCTGGGTCACACCAGGCACCGACGCGCAGGCGTGTGGGCACACACTCCCACATGCGTCGACTACAGACCAACGGGCCCACGCCTTGCAGTCACGTCTGCACACAGGACAGACAGGACTCAGGCGGGTCCGCCACACATGGGGCGCCAAACGCTCACAGCCACCACGCAGTCACACCCACAGAGACCCAGGGCCTCAAGCACAGGAGGCCACCCCTGCACGCCCCCCAGGCCCCAGCCTCACCCCAGCGACTTCTTCTTCATGGCCGGCACGATCTCCGTCTCAACATCCACGTTCAGGTCAAACTTCAGGGTGAAGCACTCCTTGCTTGGGTCCTGAGGACAGGGGTGCAGCTTCTGAACCACCCCTCGCCCCCCTCTGCACCCCGGGGTCCGGGATGCGAACACCAGCAGGTAAGCAGATGCTGGGATCTCTGCCGAGCGGGGCTCCAGGACCCTGCCCCACCTGGCTATGGTGGGCACTGCTGGGGTGCCCAGGCCCCATCCTCAGTCCTGGGGTTCAGGGTAGCCTCAAAGAATGGAAAGGAAGGGCCAGGGGGTGTCTGGGAACCCCTCTGCCAGCCGGGCGGGCCCCTTACATCTGTGTGCCTCCTCCGCGCTTTCTTCTTGGAGAGTTTCAGGCCTGTGCTCTTCCGGTCCCTGCAGGGAGTCGATGACAGCAGAGGCTAGGAGTGTGGGTGAGGCCTCCCCAGGGTGGATGAGTGGACTCCAGCTGGCTGTCCCCCCACCCCCATCACTCCAGGTGCTCAGGTGACTCAGGTGCGCTCATGGGGCCATGCACCCTCTAGTGGCCAATGCTGGAGTCACACCCAGTGCAACCTAATGGGGGCACTGAACCCAGGGGCCCCACAGGCTGGCAGGACTGGGAGGCCACTCCAGGGAACAGGGCAGCCTCGTGGGGGTGGTGGGGTGGGAGAGCGTTCTCCATTCAGTCCTCCTGAACTCCCACCCTCCGGATCTCTGACCTGAGACCTGGCCATGGGCCTCTCGGGTGTGCCCTGCCCACAAGCCCTCACCTACCCTCTGCCATCCATGGGGCTTTCTTCCTCCTCCTCCAAGTCCACTGCAGGGCTGGTGCGTGGGGGGCATGACCGGGTGGACACATTTCGGGCCAGGACGGAGCCTGTGGGGTAAAGTGGGAGGATGCTGTGCCTCTCCTCTGAGCCTTCAAACATGGCCATCTCCGGTCCTGGGATCCATGCTCCAAACTAGCGAGGACCCTCTGGTTCTGTGAGCAGAGGAGCTCGGGCACTGCTTACTCTCTCCACCCCCAGACTCAAAGAGGCACCATGGGCACGCCCTGGTGGCCTATCAGATTAGTTCACTGGGCGTAGTCCACATACATCCCAAAGTCCCCAGTTTGAGACCCAGGGCTGGGGGAATGCCCAAGATGAACAACTAAGCACAATAAAATGCCTCTCCTCCTACTTGCCTACTCGCCTTCACTCCTGCCTGAACCTTTCCTTAAAAAAAACAAAAGGCACAAAGAGCCCTGGGACGACACCCCCATACAAATCCACCCGTGGCCTCAGCTTACCCTTCTGTAACACAGGGACGACAAAGCCCTGCCTCTGGGAGTGTCGCAGGAAGGGGCCAAAGCCCATGGCTGTTTCTCTCAGGCTCCCCTCCCTCACTGCTGTGACCACACCCCAAATCCCAGGAGCCCTGGAAGAGTGGGGACAGTCTTTTTGTCCCTCTGACCATCTGAGAAAGGAAACAAAGGGTTGGCATTCTCGCCAGCTCCGGGGGCCCGGGAGCCACCCCAGCAGAGCCAGCTGGCGGGGGACCTGGGCCAGGGCCCTCTTCAGCCAAAGAGGTTTCTGATTTCCTGTGTCAAGTCCCTCCTGACCTGCCCAACCCACCCGCACTGCCCACAGCTGGCCGGAGGGTTTACCCAGAAGGCCCTGCCCAGAGGACAGGAAGAAGAGGCCTTCTCCATGCTGGCCCCCGGCCAGGGCAGGGGCAACTGTGCAGACAGACAGGACCGCTCTTGAGATGGGGCAACAGGACCCAACTTTCCTCTGGCTAAAAAGCATGTGGAGATGTGTGCTGGTGGAGGAGCACTTGGTTGCCCCCTCCAGCTGAGCGCAGTCCACAAGCGTTGCAGGGACTGGGGTCTATGTCATGTGACAGGTGAACGACCAAGATGAACTAAAGAAAACAAATAAAACACTTCTTCCTCCTCTCTCTTCCTGCTTGCTTGCCTACTCACCTTCATCCTGCTGGGACCTATCCTTAAAAAAAAAAACAAAAAAAAAAAAAACGTGGAACAGCACCCTGGTGGCTCAGGAGTTAAGTCTGCAGCTCTGGATGGCAGAGTCCACATAAAACCCAAGGACCCTGGTTCAGGCCCCGGGGAGGGGAAAACAACCAAAACGAACAACTGAAATAAATGGATATCTTCTTCCTCCTCTCTCTTCCCGCCTGCCTGCCTCTGCTCGCCTTCATTCCTGCCTGCATCTCTCCTTAAAAAGTTTTAAACAAATAAAAATGCTTCCTCCTCCTCTCTCTTCCTGCCAACTCACATTCACTCCCGCCTGCCTGCTTACTCAAAACACACACATGCACACACGTGTCCACCTGACAGCCCTGTCCTGGTTCCCACCCTACGGAACTCGCCTGAGCGAGCCGGGTCCTACAGCCAGGCTGCCTCAGCCCGCGCTCACCTGGTGGGGGCAGGTCGAAGCGGACGTGCCCGTCATAATGCATGGCGCTGTGGAACTTGCTGTCACAGGCCTCGCAGAGGTTGAGGGGGCCCCGGCGATGCAGCTGCTGGCAGTCGGCGTGGTGGCATACCTGTGTGGGGAAGACGGGGAGGTGGCTGATCTGGGTCACCGGTCCGGGCAGGGAGTGTGTTAGCACCAGGGGCGGCCCCAGCCCTCCACGCACCGCACCCATCCGTTCCCCACTGGTCCTCCCTCTGCTCATTCATTCACAACAGGCGTCCCTCCTCCCAACCACACCTACTGTGTGTCCTGCGCAGGCCTGCAAAGAGGGAGCCCTGCCCGCAGGAGGGTGGTGTGGACCGAGGGAGAAGGGAGGGCCTGGAGGCAGGTGCTGCCACGCCTCTTTCTGAGGGCAGAAAGGCCCTTCGGTTTGATCAACTCAGGGTTTGAACTGGCAGGCCCGCTGCCCTGGCTTCTGTGTCTTGCCTGGTCCTCAACGGCCGACCGATTCCTAAGGAGGGCTTGAAGTGGGCTATGGAGGGCTCAGGGCACCCACAGACAGCGGCTTGGGGGCCCGATCCCAGATTTACCATTTTGGGGTCCACTCCTTCCCCAACAGCCATGGATGACTGCCTGCCTCTCCTCCACCCTCTCACGACTCACCTAACTAGGTCGCTGCTTTCTATTTTTCTTTTAAGGAAAGGTGCAGCAGGGATGAGGTGAGCAGAGGCAGGCAGGCAGAGGCAGGAAGAAGCTTTTTATTTAGTTGTTCATCTTGGTTGTTCCCCCAGCCCTGGGCCACGAACTTGGGCTGTATACTGGTAACACCTGAGCCACCAGCGCACACTGTCGCTGTTGACATTTTTTTTTTAAAGGAAAGGCGCAAGCAGAAATGACAGTGAGCAGAGGCAGGCAGGCAGCAAGAGAGAGGAAGTAGCTTTTTAAAAAAATTATTTTATTTTGTTGTTTATCTTGGTTAAACAACCCGATCCTGGCCCAGGAGGCAAACCCAGGATGGACATGGCCTGGCCATCCACTACGACATCGGGGCGCCCTTCTTCCCACTTTTCTAGAGAAGTCACCACACTCCATCACCAGGGCCATCCCCCTGCCGGCTGCTCCCTGCTGGCAGGCCAGGCCACAGAAGAGTCCATTCCGCACCCAAGCCCTCCCCTCCCATCACTTTCCCCGACCTTTCCCCCTGAAAGATTTCACACCCGCAGAGAGTTACAAGGAAAGCTCCATGGCCACCACCAACACCACTTGCTGGCTGCCACGCCAGGGCGCTCTCTGGGTCCCATCCCCTGGGGCAGCAATGCTGATGTCACCTGAGAGCATGCCCTCCTGCAGTCTGTCTCTAATCTACGTTTGCATCTTCCCAACTGTCTGAATAATTTCCTTGGTTGTTTGTTTTTCCCGATCCAGGACCTAACCACTGTTCACATCTGTATTGGGTGGTATCTGTTTATCCCTTTAAGAATGCTTCCCCGCAGGTGCGCCCTGGTGGAGCAGGGTTGAGCACAGAACATGGACATCCCAAGGTCCTGGGGTCGTGTACCAGGCGGGCCAATACACCCAAGGTGAACAACTAAATAAAGTGCTTCTTCCTCCTCTCTCTGCCTGCCTGCCTGCTCGCCTTCATTCCTGCTGCACCTTTCCTTAAAGAAATGAAAAAGAATGTACTTCCCCCCCACCCCCAGGAATGCATGCCAGCATCAAGTTGTGAAGGGATTTTGCTTTTTTTAAGGAAACGTAAAACCAGGAATGAAGGCCAGTAGGCAGACAGGCAGGAAGAGAAATGGAGGAAGAAGCATTTTATTATTTTTTGTTTTAAGAAGCACTTGATTTTTATCAGCAACCACACTAGGTGTTCCCCAGACAGGACCCAGAACTCAAACCCAGGGGTACGTGGCTTTTGCTCTCAAAAGGCAGCTGATCCAATCGCTACTCCCCCAGGGCACACCTGAGTATTTTAGTGTTTAGTTGTTTCACACTGGTTGTTACCCTAGATCCAGGGACCGAAGCTGGGTCTCTGGGATGTGTGTGTGGGTGCCGGTCGGAGATGGTGGGCTGAACCACTACTCCACCAGGCTGCGCCGTGAAGGGACTTTTAAGGAAATCATACTAACCATTCTGCTGTGCTTTTTCCCTCCTCCAGCCCTGCTCTCAGATTCCTCATCTACTTGTTTTACTAGAGAATCTTGAGATTAAGTCTGGGTGTGAAAATCCAAATAGAGAAAAGAAGAGTGAATTCCCGCCGCCCCGGGAGCCTCAGGAGCTCAGCCCGCGCCAGGCGCAGTCCTGGGTCCACACTGGCAAGGAGCCGGTGGTGCTGCCCCAGGCGGTGGTGGGCGGGGAGAACGACAGTAAATACAACGCTGCTTCCCTCTTCCTCGGGCTCGTCCTTCCTGCCTTCCTTAAAAAAAAAAAAGAATTCCCATGATTTTTTTTTTTTTTTTTTTTTTTGGTCTTTTATGACGCTGACATTTTTGAAGCGTCAGAGCTAGTGACCTGGCAGAAAGCCCTTCCAAGTGTCTCAGCCTGGAGCCTCTGGCAGTTTGAAGCTGAGCACACAGGCAGGGACATGAGAGACTGTGTGTCCTCCTGGGCGTGGGGGGTCACCAGATCGCTGGGGGTCTTGCTGTACTTCGTAAAGCCCCTCGTCTTGGGAGGGAACCGGTCGCTGGCGGGGGAACAGGCGGAGGCCTCCCGCCGGTCTCCCTTGCTCTCTCGGGCCCTGCCCATGTTTCGGCCCCTCGCTTCGCACCGAACACATCGTGAGGCCACCAAGGAGAACGCACGTGTCCCCAAGGCACTTGCCCATCCCACAGGGCCTGGCGTTTGGCACCAGTGGACTCTTGAAACCTTTCCCCCTTGCTCCCCGGGCCGCGCAGCTCACCTCTGGGCCTCCTGCACCTGCCCGACTGTGGACCGTCTCGTCTGTACCCACACTGACTCCAACTGTCTGCGTGCCGAGCTTCGCAGCATTAAACCTCCAGCTGGGACCTCACCCGGGGCTCCAGACACATCTTTTCAACTCCCCGGGTGTCTCATGAGCGTCGCAAACTTAAAACGTCGGCAGATAAGCTCCCAAAGGCCACACGGCTCCACCCATCTTAAGCAGTGGCCATCCTTCTGGACGCCTAGTACCATGGCTTGAAACGTGTTCCTCAAACACAGAGTGAGGTGCGCCCTGGAGCTTAGCCGTTCGGTCCACCGCCTCCAGCCAGCACAGTTCACACCCCCACAAGGCCCTAGGTCCATGTTCTAGGACGGGGTTGGAGGGTGGGCTGGGGGCCACGACCCGGATGAACACCTAAATAAAAATACACAGATGCGTCCTCCTCCTCTCTCTTCCTGCCTCTCTGATCACCTTCATTCCTGCCTGCACCTCTCTTTAAAAATGAACAAACAAAAAGTGAAGATGGAAATCCCGTAAGATCCCGTCATTCCACATCTGGGCATGTACCCAAGATAAAAAGCCCCCTCCGCAGAGACGTGTGTGTCCCCATGTTTACTGCGGCCCTATCACAATAGCTAAGAACTGGAAACTACCCGAGTGCCCAACATCGGATGATGGATGAAGACGTGGTCCATACACACAATGGACACTACACAGCCCTAGAAGAGATGAAACCCTGTCATGTGAATCAACATGGATGGACCTAGAGGGGATGATGTAAGTGAAACAAGTCAAAAGAAGAAAGACAGAGACCAGATGACCTCGCTCACAGGTGGACTGTGAACAGACAAAACAAAGGAACAGATGAAACAAAACCAACCGTGAAACATTTGCAAGAGAACTGAGGTGACCAACAGGGAAGGGGGTGGGGGGCTGTGCAGGGGCACATGATGGCGGAGCCCACTGGACGCTGGGGAAG
>RJWH01006231.1:0-58693 GCA_004363575.1 Solenodon paradoxus
ATGACGATGATGATGATGATGATGGTGGTGGTGGTGATGGTGGTGATGGTGATGATAGTAATGATGATGGTGATGATGGTGATGGTGATGGCAGGATGGGCAGTGGCTTTGTTCACTTGGACCCAAGCCTCCTGCCTAATAAGCCCCAGTACCCTCACACCACCCACGGGAAGCAGCACTGTCCTCACCTAGAGATTAGAGAGGGAAAGTGGGTGACCTGACCATCACAGAGCCAAGGGCAGAGCCAGAGTGAGCCCACCGGTCCAGGTCCCCCGACATGCTCTGGGGCCGTTTACCTATCAGTTTTGAGATGGTATGCATGCAAGTCCCCACCACCCAGGCCAAGAGCAGGTGTCCTGTCAGCCCTGGGCCTGATGCCTGTAGACTCACCCGCCAGGTATCCATTGGGTCCCAGAAGCCTTCTTCCTCCGGGGTCCCTCCCAGCAGGGTCGCTGCCCAGGCAGGTGGGCAGCACTCATGCCCTGACCTCAGCTGGCGGCTGGATGCTGGACCTTTAATGCTTCTCGAGGAGGAAGAGACTCATCCAAGTGAGTCACTAGGCAGAGCCGGGCTGTGTCCCTGGCCTCACCATGGGGTGGCCTAGACAGAGCTGCTGAAATGCCCAGATCCCCAAGACCTGGGCCCGGCTGCCTCTCTCCACTGGCAAATTCCAAGAGCTCAGTGGCCATGGTGGGAGGGCCGTCTTTGTACGTGAACCTCAGAAAAACTTCAAAACCACAGTTCTCATCCAAAGATGGAGTCGCGTTGCCGAGAAAGAAGTTAAAATTCACGAGCTTGGGGCCAAACCGTCTTGTCCTATCTTCCATGTAGGGGGACGTCCACATTCCTGCTTTTCCTCGGTCAGGGACCGGAAGCTCTGGGCTCGCTGACAAGGTCCCCGGGGAGCACACGTGTCAGCAGGCACTGTGCTCCTCTCAGTGCCGGATGAGATCCGAGGGCAGCAGTGGGGTCGGACTCTGGGTCACGGCCACTGGAAGGCTCATCGTGGGGTGAGAGAGGCTGGTGAGTGGCTTTCAGAGGGGCAGGATGCGTGGGGAGGAGCCTCAGGACTGAGAGCAGGGGTGGCGGGATGCCGGTCGAGGGGGGCCAGTGATGTAGTGCTCCGGCAGAGACCACGGCCTGCAGAGGGGAGTCCTCCTGCAGGGACTGAGCTCCCACCTGACCTGGGGCTGGGGGAAGGGAGGGTTTGGGTCCGGGTCAGGTCAGCCCCACCCTCTCGCAATCACTGGAGGGTGCCGGCACCTGTGCTTGGACAGATGCCACCAGCCCAGAGACCGGCGGCTTCCTCCCCAGGGCGCTCGTTAAGGGAGCCACGGACAGGCCTCACCTGTCTGCTGGCCCAGACCGGGAACCTTCCTGGGGCTCACATGCGGAGCAAGAGCCCAGTCCCTGAGCAGATCCCCAACCCTCCTGACCTGAGCGAGGACAGCGACGTGGAAGGAAAGAAACCTGGATCACAGAAGCCTGACACCATAGCCGGAGCTGCCCCACAGAAGAGGGGTCGCCCCAAGCCGCTCCCGCAGGTGTCAGCACCCCAGCCACCTCCTCCTCCGGGAGTCCGCCCGGGCACCGGGCTGCGCTCCGCTCCTGCGAGCGCCTGTCCTCCCTGGGACCTCTCCTGCTGGCCGCACGCTGGGTTCCGGTCCCCCTGATCTGCCCAGTAGACGCAACGTGAACCGGACAGAAGGATGCAGGGGGTCATCACAGCGGCCTCATCCCAGTCCCCCTGTCCGTAACTCCAATCACGCTTTGTGTTTAGAAGGGGGACTGACCACGAGAACTCGGTTTCCCAGAGCTCAGCTGGGACCACTGCTGTGTGTGCCTGGGGCTGTGACGTGCAGCGGGGATCGTGGGGACACTGAAAGCAGGGGACCCGGGGACCCCTTGCTCCACGCTAACCAGTGTCTCCCTCACCACCAGCTGATTCAAGTCCCCATGTGACCTCAGCTCACCCTCCACCTCTCCGAGCCTCAGTTTCCCCAGCTGGTGAACCAGGCAGTTTCCACCAGCTGTTTCCGGCTCCAAGTTCGGGGACGAGACAAGTGAGCTTCTGCGCTGGAGTCTCCTGCATCGGCCTCAAGGCCTCCGCAGCTTCCCTTCGGCTGAGTCGAGCCCCTGCTCTCCCACAGGCTGTTGGGGCAGGTCTGGGTCCGTGTCCCCGCCCTTAGCGGGATGGGAACCACGGAGTCCATCACCCGCGGTGCCCACTCTTCCCCGTGGCCCCCTTGTCTCACGCACGGGCCCCCACCCACAGGAGCAGCCGAGGAGACACCGCGCCTCGGGTCACACTCGGTCACACTCAGGGGCCCGGTGGACGGGTCCACCTGCCGGACGCAGGCACTTGGGATGGCGATGGGCCCAAACAGCGCACAGCGGAGCCGCGGAGACGTTTCGGGACGGGGAGGCCCTGCAGTCTTGATCGGGGACATGGTGGGTCCTCACTGCACAGGGCCTGGAATGCCAGGGGGAGAGGGAGACCCTTGGAGGCCGTAGGAGCCACTGGAGGCTTCAGCGCAGGGGCTTGGCAAGGCTGTGCACCTCGGCATTGAAAACCAGGCTCCTTGTCTGGCCATCCTTCCCGGCTGCCCTCCCCAGCTCCCAGCCGGAGCTCCCGCCACACAGTGCTTTCTCTGCTCTGCACCCACGACTCGGCCTCCAGGCTCCCATCTCTCAGGCCCCGGCACCTCCCGGGTGCACTCCCTCTACCACCGGTCAGCACACCCTGTCCTCTCCCGCCTGCCCGTCCCACATGGGCCTCGCTGTCTGCAGAGTGGGCGCTGACCGCACTCTGGCAGGTCTTACCTTGCCTCCCAAGCATAGGTGCCACGGGGTAGGGCATGCATCTGCCCTCCGGCCTGTCCAGGGCGGCTGGGCACAGGGTGGTCCAGGAGGAGCAAGGCCCTCCAAGGCCAAGCGTGCACTAGTTCACCAGAGGGCATGTCTGCTTGTCCTGTGACTGCTCGGTGGCGTCTGGCTCTGCTGGGATGGGATGGGCGTGGAGTCCCCAGTCACTTCTGTGCCCCCATGTGTCCCCATGGTGACAGCCCCAAAGGAGTGGAGGGGCTGGGGGCAGACGTTAGGCGGTCATGTGTGGTCCCAGCACCGAAGGGCAGCGGCTGGATCCACAGGAGTGGGTGGACGCTCTGTGTCTCTTCTGGGTGTCCCGCTCCCAGGAGACCCGGCGGGGACTCGGAGCCTAGTGGCGGGTCCAGCGCGGGTCCACTTCTGGCCGACAAGCCTCACTGGGGTCCAGCTGACCCGCATCTGAACCGGGACAGCAGGCTGGATGGGCATCAGTGCAGCGGTGTCCCCTGGGCTTCCTTCCAGGACCCTGTGCCATGTGCGAGCTCGGACCAGTCCTGAGACCTCCTGCAGACTGGGCTGCTCCTCAGACATTTGAGTCTGATGTCATCGCCATCGTCACCGGGTCATCAACCAGGGAATTTGCATCATGCTCCCCCCCACCCCTGTGGCGCTCGCTGTGAAGCGGGGCTCTAAAGGGCACAGAAGACAAAGCCCAGGGTGTGAGCGCTCCCCCACCATGGCACAGGGAGAGCAGGGCCCCCGGTCTGCAACACCTGGGGGGTCACAGCGCCCTTTGAGTCTGGGAAACGGCTCACCCCCACCCCACCCACCTCGAGTGCCATGTACCCACATAAAAAGCACTCGGCGGACGCTGCCTTTGTCATCGGATGCCATCAGGGCGGAATTTCTCGTGGGAAAAGTAACGCTCTGGCTGCACAGAGGGGCCGGCGCGGCCAGGCGCTCCCGGGCGCCGACCTGCGCGCGTTTGAAGTCCACCGCTATCTGCCGCGGGGCTGTTTGGCCTCTGCCGGGGCATAAACAGGGTGATTGAAGTGGGCGGCCGTGCCTTTCCGGACAACAAAAGTCCCCTCGCTAATTGCCACATCAAATGATGGGGACCCGGCGGAGGCCCTCGAGCCCCTGGGACGCGCACGCAGCCGCAGGCTGGGGTTACCTCGCGGGCGGGACAGGAAGGCCGGTGGGTTTGTTCTGCTCGGTTGCCCGCCCCAGCCGGGCCGCCACCATTGTCTCCGACCGGCCAGCCGGCGTGTGGCCCAGCTGCCCCCGGGAGGTCCCTCCGCGTGGTCACACCCCGGTGACAGGCTGCCTGCTCCAGGCCAGCGACTGCGAAGGGGCCATCAGCCTCGGCACCTTCAAAGGCCCTCACAGCACTGAAGTGACACTAAGCTGCAGGGTCAGCCTGTCCCTCCAGGCTCTTTGGTGTCCCTGCCTGGTGGGGGTGGGGACATTGAACGGACGTGGCCAGCACCTTTGTCATCTTGCTCACACTTGGAACTGGCACCAGTGGGGCACACTTTACTGGGCGTACCCCCACGCTTCAGCACCAGGGGGTCCTGTGTGCAGGGGTGAGGATCTCACCGTTTGATCGGTGGGGAAACTGAGGCTCGACCAGCCAAGAGATGCCCGCCTGTGTTCCATGGTGTCAGCTGGCTGACAGGGCAGAGATCTGGTCACCGCTGTGACGACTAACGCTCAGCTTCCCGAGTCCAGATAATGTTAGGGCTACGTGACTGCACAGGGGAGGGGCACACACAGCTTCCGGCGGGCCCGCTGGTGACCGTCCCCAGTTCCAGCCACTCACTTGCTGAAGTCTAGTGTCAGTTTCCATCTGAGCAGCACTGACCTGCCCTCGACTATCTTTGCCCACCCTGGGGACCTGGGGCCAGGCATCAACTCACATCTGATGGGGGACACAGGGCAGAAATGAGGTGACAAGAGCCCTGGAGAGAAGACACAGCAAAAAACAAGCTGGACCCATTGAAGGGAGGCGTGTCAGGTGCGTGGGCAGGGTTTCTCTAGACCAGGTGGCCGGCATGTGCTAAGAGCCTGTGGCTGAGCCCAGCGGACAGGAGGAAGCTGTGAGCCGGGCAGGGCAGGGCCTGTGGGCCCACTGAGCTGGGGGACTGCATTTCAGAGTGATGGGCGGTCACTCTGGGCTGTGACTGCATGGTGACACATCAGGACCAAGTCACACGGCAACCGCTCTGCCATGCTGTGAGTCCAGCCCCCACTCCCTTGGATGTCCTGGGACTGCATTAGGTGACGAGGGGTGGCCGGCACGTTGGACAAGACGGGACCTGGAGGACGGCCCCGCGTGGTCAATGGTAGCAGGCCAGTGTCGTGCGCCAAGGCAGGTCTCTGCAGGGAGGCCCGGAGCGTCTGTATCAACGGAGCCGAACGCAGCCAGTTCCAGGGGTGAGATGTGTGGCCCACAGTTCTGCGCCTGGAGAGTCGGGGAGGCTGAGTCCCTGGGAGCCTGGCTGCCCTGCTGTCAACCTCCACATCGGGGACGCCCGCCCCCAACTAGCTGCGGGTTCTCCACAAACGGGAGCCTGTGGACGAGTGTCCCTTCCCCGAGCCTCCGCTTTTCTTCTTAGAAAGAGGGCCCGTTGCAGGTGACCACTTACAAGTGTTCGCTGGAGCGCATGCTGGTGGCTTCGTGGTTAAGTCTGCCGGTGCAGTCCACACACATCCCAAGGACCTGGGGCCTTGGGGCCAAGACCTGGGGCCAAGGGAACAACCAAGATGAACAACTGAATAAAAACAAAGTAAATGCTGCTTCCTCCTCTCTCTGCCTGCCTGCCTGCCTTCATTCCTGCTGCAACTTTTCGTTAAAAAACGAAATAATAAATAACAAGAGCATGGATTGGACAGGAGGACCCGGTGGCCAAGGGGAACAGCCACAGAGAAAGCAGAGAACTCCAGGGGTGTCGGAGGCACCCACCCCGAGGGGCCTCGCTGTCCCTGCTCTCCAGCCCCCCGGTGCTCCAGTCCGGGAAGCTTCCCCAGATATTCTCCAGGACGCTGGTGGGAGCAGCTCAGCACCAGACAGAGCTCGCCAGGCCCGCCACGCTCCTGGTCCTGCCGCAGGGCGCTGGCCCCAGCCCTGCACGGGGTGGCTGGACGTTCGTCCAGAAGGAAAAGAATACCAGTGACTCGTGCGAGGTTGGCCACCGCGTCACTTTTGGAGGGCAGGAGGCCCCCACTGCCCTGGCCCCGGAGGGACTGCGGGGTAGTGACCCTCACCCGCCCCGACCCTGGGAGCAGAGCAGGGACGCGGTGGTGTTCGTGTAAAATGGGCATAATAACCGAACCTCCTAGATTGTCCCAGCTGGGCGATGACCTCCCTGTTGGACAGCAGGGAGCCCAGCGCTGCAGGCCCATCTGTGACGTGTGGGTGGCCGCCCATCAAAAGCCCTTTCTCTGTCTCCCTGGATGCCACAAACTTAAAAGGGAATCACACACGGGATTTACAAGACATCCAGGAGACAGGTCGTCTCATGCAGCAAAACAAACGACTTCTGCCTTTTGTTTTTTCATAACCTCCTTAAAGGAGTGCCCTGGTGGAGTAGTGGTTAGGCCCCCATCTCCGGCCGAAGAGCAGGCCACATCCCAAGGACCCAGGCTTGTGTCCCGGGGCCGGGAGAACTAGATGAGCAACTAAATAAAATAAATAAAATAAATAAAATGCTTCTTCCTCCTCTCTCTACCTTCCTGCCTGTCTGCCTGCTCACCTCCATTCCTGATGCACCTCCCTTTAAAAAACAAAACAAAACTCCTTAAAAATAATCGGGTGTGCAAAGCCGAGGTAACAACAGAGTGTTCTGCAGCTACAAACTCTGCAGAAGTGATGTGCACGATGACGAGAACACATGGGTGGGAGGGTCCGGATTCGGCGTGTGACATTGTATAATGTGACATGATGGCCACCTGGGAAACTTCAAAGCAAATCCTGAAGCCAAGAAAGAAAACAAAGAAGTAAATCAATCCCTGCACGGGGGCGACACACGGGAATCATAAATGCTCGGCTCCTCGGAAAGGAAGCAGAGGCGAGGGGGCGAGGACAGAAGACACAGAGAAGAAGCTGGCGGACGCAGGCCACCATGACAAGATGACAAACCACCTCTCCAGGCACCTTCCAGCAAGAGGCCGCCGTGGTGGGGCTGGAAGCAAAAGCGAGACCACCAGCTCCGCTACGAGCCACGCTGTAGACGCGGGGGCAGAGCTGACGGGACAGGTACACCGAGATGCCACGCGCAGCCAGCTGGCCCACGGCAGCTGGAGCCGGCTCGTGTCCACCTGCCAGCTGGGTCAGATCGGAGCGTGTGAACGCGATGGAGCGCTTCTGCACGACGCTGACACAACACCAGGCATTTGCCCAAACCCCAGGCCCGAACCCCAGGCGTGAGGGCGAGCGAAAGGCCCGGGCTTCAGGCGACGCCGCTGTGCCCTGAAATGAGCCCGTGCTTTGCTTTGAGACAAACCGGCCAACCCAACAAGATGGCCCCCAAACCGCAGACCCGGGAAGGTCACCCCAGCGTGACCCGGAGAACGGCGGGAACCAGGCCCCGACATCCCCGCCGCGAGGTCCCCGGCTGCCTCCCTTGCTGGTTCTCAGCTAAGATCACATGGCTGCTCCTCACACGTCAACACTTATCACTTCACAGCATGAATTACCGCAGCTCCTCCCCATTCACCAGTAGCTTATCAACAATCAACTTGGGGCCACGGTCCTGCAGTGCCTGAAAATGCTGCGGTGATGGGAATGAGCTTCCAGAACCTTCCAGCCCCCCTGTTGCCACAGCGTTGTTCATCCTCCCGGCATCAAGGGGCACAGGGGTCCGGAGGGACCCCGCTGAGAACCATCCCTTTGACGCAGCGTGGGGACACCGGCCCTTCCCCTGCAGACGGAGGAGACAGGCAGGGAACGGAGCTCGGATGCTGTGTGAGGCTGGGCCAGACACTCAGCCTCTCTGATCAGACCCGCTCGGGTCTGATTTGAAAGGTGGCCGCTGATCACAGGGTTAATTTAGAAGAGTGTGGTCAGCGCATCTCAAAAATGAAGGCCTGTAGGTGGCCTTTCCCTTCACAGCTCATGCGCCGGCTCAGCGGGCCAGGGACACGCCCTCGGAGAGGAGGCCGACCTGGTCCTAGCTGTTGATCAGCTTGGGCTGTGATACCAAGGTGCCCCAGACGGGGCCTGAGACACAGACTATCGTCCCCATCCTGGGGCTGGAGCAGGAGACGGGCTAGGCCACCCCTCGGGGGCCCCTGTCCTGGGCGTGGAGACGCCTCTCCTCATGTGTCCTCACAGGGTCGTCCCCTGGGTGTGTCGGTGTCCTGATTCTTCTTATAAGGACACAGTCCTGTGGATCAGGGTCACCCTGGTGACCTCACTTTCCCTTAGTTATCTCTGCAAGGACCCATCTCCAGCACAGTCCCATCTGAGGTCCTGGGGTCAGGGCTCCAGCACAGGAATTTGGGAGACAGTTTAGCCCATCACACCAGGGATTTCTAAACTGTGCCCCAAAACCCGGCCCGGCACTGAGACGTGAGCCCACGGGTGGGGTGGGGAGCGCATAGAGACAAAAGGCCGATGCGGTCCTGGACCTGGGCCGGCCCCGCCCATCAGACTCCCCCGTCTGCCTGCTGTCCGCCCGGTGTCCACCTCTGCAGAGCCGCCGGGGCTCGTTCCGGCTTCTCTGGATTTGTAAAGCTCAGGGCTGGGACAGTGGCCGGAGAGGGGTCAGCATCCACCTCCTTGGTACTGAGCAGTGTCCAGAAATGCCCCAGACAGCAGGGGTGGCCACCTGCCCCTGGCCTTGACCATGACAACTCTGAGGTGGGTGTCCCGCGGGGTGTCTGGCGAGCGAGCGCACAGCCTGAGGGAGGCCCTTTCGCAGCGTCGGCCTCTGCGTCCCCGAGGTCGAGTGCACTGCCAGGGGGCTGGGAGCTGGTGTGCAGGGCGGGCAGCGCCTGGGTGGGGTTCGCGGGGTCCCGGGTTCCGGGCCATGCAGCCAGCGTGTTTGCCGGGGCACCGACAGGCCAGGGCCGTGCCGGAGTGGCCCCGGGCACCGGTCCTGAGGCTTCGGGTCAGCAGGCAGCCACGGGTCCTCTACACGTGCAGCCGCGGACGCTCCCTGGGCTCCAGCCGCGGGGAACTTTCCGCCGTGTTCCAGCAGCAGGAGGGCTGCCGCCCTGCTGAGGGCTCCCTCTGCTTCCCCGCTGACCAATGGAAGGAGCTTATTTTAGGAAAACGGGAAACCACCTACTACTTAGCGAGGAATCCGGGCTAATTGTGAAGTTCTTCTCGGTTGCTTTATTTAGTTATTTATTAAACTGGCTCAAACTAGAATTAATGGCTGGGCCAGCCTGGCGGCTCCATGTGTGCGTCCTGGGGGCGGCCACAGCAATCTCGGCCTGATTAAAGGCTCCCGCGACCCACCTCCTCACTGGACACACAGCTCGGAGCTCCGGTCAGAATGTGCGCCGGGCTGCTGCTGAAAAAGCCAATCCTGCCTCACAATCCAAGCCCTGGGTGCCCACCTGCACTAAGGTGTGGCTGAGTGTCTGTGGACACAGCCTTGGCCTCACTAGCAGGGCAAGCCAGGCCCAGCCGGACCCCGTGTCCCTTCCCAGGGGTAGAGCCCTCTGCACGCCACTTTGCGGTGGCTGTAAGCCTTTTCCAGAATTTGAACTGGTCCCACATGTCTATTCTGCAGAACACACCTTCCATGCATCCCGATTCTAGAACATTCTCTGTCCTCAGCCGGTGGTCAGCTGTGCCGAGTGTCTCACTCCTGTTTGGAAACCGGAGGCTTCAGACACAAGCCCCAAGGGAAGCTCAGAGCAGAACAGCTTCGGCGAAGATCAAAGATGGAGTTGGGGTGTCATCCAGAAGCCAGGTGCCCCCAACCAGGCCCAGGCCTGCAGGGAGTGACCCCAGAGTCTCTCCCAAGCTGGAGCGAAGCAGGGAGAAGTTGGCCACTCCTGCCCCCAGACACGCTGTCAGGCCTGCAGCCTCAGCTCCAGGCAGGAGTGGGGCCCTCGCTCACAGCCAGCAGGTGAGGTGTGGTCGCCGAGAAGTGGGGACGCGCATGCACCCCAGCAGGGGACGTGACGGGGGCCACTGCCCCCAGAGGATGAAGTCAAGGGTTACTGGGATTAACCCTCGCTGAACTGGCCCCACAATTCTAGAACCTGACGTGGAAGCCGGGTCCACACGGCTTCAGACAGGCTCTGAGCAGCTGAAGCAGCCACTGGGCGTCCACTGGCTGACAAAGGGGCAAACAAAATGCACACTGTCCACCCAAGGGAATATGTGTGTGTGTGTGTGTGTGTGTGTGTGTGTGTACGTACAGATTGGTGCTTCAAGTCTCCTCTCCTGGGGCCTCGGCCCAGCTGGGTGCGGCGTGGCCCCCCCAGCTCATCAGACACCAACAAACCCCCCACCCAACACACACTGGGTGGGCTGGGCACGAGTTGGGCAGACACCCAGGGACGTGGGCCCTGGTGCCCACAGTCCAGCTGGGAAGCAGATGCTGTCACATTGTGGTGTCAGGGCTATGAGAGACTGAGGGGTGGCAGCTGCAGGGGTGGGCCCAGCACAGTCCAGGGGACACTCTTGGGGTGGACGCTGCAGCAGGCAGTGGGCAGAGACTGGGGTCTCTGGCTCCAAAAGGCGCCAGCTCTGGAGGCCCACCCCATTGGTCGTCGTAAACATTCCTGCCCTCCTACTCGGACCTGGCCAGGTGTGAATTGGCTGGGACAGAATGACTTTGATGAGACAAATGGCCCTGTGTCAGGGGCATCGGAAGGGCTCAACCAGGCAGGGTGTCGTGCAGAGACAGGACCCAAAAGTGGGGAGGTTTCTTTTAGGAGTGGAGTCCCTTCCTCCCCAGGATGCCTGTTCGGGGCAGTGCAGGCCGGGCCTCTTCCCTGGGGGTGGGCTTTGAAAGAGATGGGACAAAAAAAGTTACTAACAGAATAATGAACCAGTGACATTGCCAACCAAAGCCACTTCCAGAGGCCTGGGGGGCCCACGGGGGCTGGGAGAGGAGATGGGCAGGTCTGGTCCCCCTCACAGGTCCTTGGCTCTGGAAGCTCCCTGGCTGGATCTTCACTGGACCCAGCTCGACCTCTCACCTCTGTGTGGTCAGAGGCAGGGCCCGAGGGCCTCCCCCGCACACTTCCAGCAAACAGCCCCCCTCCCAGGTCAACCCCACCACGGCGTCACCCCACAGCCTGCTGGGGATTCGCCGCCAGATGTCTTCATGGGTCCATGTGGCAGGGCCTGTCGGTGCTGGCCTGTGGCTGCAGCCATCCAAACTTGTGGCGGAAAGTGACCCCAGGCTGCTCCTGGGGACGGGCCTGGGAGCGGAGGGGACGTGGGCAGACACACAGTACAGGAGGGAAGTGGGTTGGAGCAGGCTGTGAGCTGTGCCAGTGTCCCCGCTGCAGTCCCGACGGCCGGCGTGGGGGCGTCCGCGTGTCCGGGGGCCGTAACAAAACTCCACAGACCAGGGGCCAGGGCAGCGGGGCTTGAATCTCTCCCAGCTCTGGAGGCCGGAAATCCGAACTCAAGTCACAGGCCACCGCCTTCCAGGGCTCCAGAGAGCTGCCTGCCTCTTCCGCCTCGGGGGCGTCCCAGACCCTTCCCCCAAGGGCACAGGCTCTCCCCTGCCACGTGCATCAGCCTCATGCTTACACCCCACTGGCCTCAGGGCCCTGCGGCACCAGACCAGGCGCAGGGAGCGTCCCTCCGGCAGAGGCGCACTGGCCATCCCCCTCCGATGTGGAGGCAGAGGCCACAGCGCCAGGCCTGGCCCGGCCTCGGGGGCCGCGCGGGAGGTTGTAGGGACAGGACTGGGGCTGATTGACAGAGAGCAAGCCCGGCTCAAGCAACGTCTCCCATAGCATCTGCGCTGTGGCCCTCTCTCTGC
Source organism: Solenodon paradoxus (assembly GCA_004363575.1). Classification (NCBI taxonomy): domain Eukaryota; kingdom Metazoa; phylum Chordata; class Mammalia; order Eulipotyphla; family Solenodontidae; genus Solenodon; species Solenodon paradoxus. The sequence goes on from RJWH01006231.1 coordinate 11,790, forward strand.
GGCTCAGCCTCCATCTCTGTAAGCTGGAGATGGTCTGATGGTGGGCAGCGCCCTGCGTTCCCACTGTGCCTGCGACACCGTTTGACCCCACGGGTGGCCTGAGCCTGGAGGGTCCAGGGCTCAGAACAGCACAGGCACAGAGCACAGCTGCTCTTTGTTTTAACATTCATCAAGGTGATTTTGATTTACAAAATAACACAAGCCCGTTTGTGCAGGCTCACCGTCCTCAGATACATGACAGCACACACACCCGCCACCACGTCACCACAAGTCCACCCCACTGTCCACTGGACCCCCCCCACCCCTGGTTCGTCCTCCTTCCCGCTGGCCACCTCAGTGCTGTTGTCCGTGTCCAAGGCTTGACTTTTGTCTTGTCTCTTCCTTTGCTTAGTTTCTGCACGACCCACGCATGACTGAATCATCCAGTATCTGTCTTTCTTCAGATTATCTCACAGAGCACCGGCCCCTCTAGTTCCAGCCGTGTTGTCATGAATGACAGGGCCTCATCTTTTTTAGGGCTGTGTAGTATTCCATCCCGTGCATGGACCACATCTCCTTGTCCACTCACCTGAGGGGCACTTAGGGAGTTTCCAGTTCTTAGCGGCTGCGGACAGGGCTTCGGCACACCAGGGGTTCGGATGCCTCTGTCAATGTTTTTGTTTGGGGGCAAAGCCTCAGAAGTGGGATGACTGGTTCTTATGGGATTTCCATCCGCAACCTTTTGAGGGATCGCCATACTGTTTTCCATCGGAGTTGTACCAATGTGCACTCCTACCAACAGCGTAAAAGGCTTTCCCTTTTCCCCACCTCCTCACCAACATCTATAGTCCCTAGTCTTTTGTTAATATACGCTAGTTCTCTTTAAAAGGTGCAGATATTCCAGAGCTGTGGAAAGTATTTCTGGTGTCTCTGAGGAGGGAGGAAGTGACCCTTTTGTGAGGTTGGAGCTGGAGGAGAGGGAACCGGGTACAGCTTTGCTTGCTTGGCGAGTGTGTGACAGGCCGGGGTGTCTGTGGGCAGAGCCGGGGCAGGGAGGGCAGAGGCCTTTCGGCACATCCTTGAGGACAGAGTCCCCTGTGTGGTTCCGGGGATTCTGAAATCAGGGAAGTTTGAACCTATGTTCTACAGGCAGAAATTATTATTTTTTTAAAGGAAAGGCAGCAGGCAGCAGGAGAGAGGAGGGAGAAGCATTTATTTTAGTTGGTTAGTTGTCCATCTTCCCTGCTCCCCAGCCCCAGGGTGCAAACCTGGGTCCTGGGGATGGATGTGGACTGTGTGGGCCAAAGACGGCCGACCCAACCGCTACTCCACCGGGCGCACCGAGGCAGAGGTCTTTAGGGTGGCAAGATCAAATCGGCGTCGCTATCAGAGGATTTTGCGAACAGAGTGAGTCTAATTCAGACGGGCTTGGAGCCTCCATGTCCGGATGTGAAGGCTCCCCGGCCACCAGGACCCCCGGCCAGCGGGACCCCCGGCCAGCAGGACCCCGCCCGTCACGCTCCCACTGGAACCAGCCTGACCCGCAGGCACCTGCTGGCCCAGGCTCGCCGCGGAGCAGCCTCTGCTCCTGCCTGGGAGCCTCCCCCACCGGGTTGCCACGTGGGCACTGTCCCCAGCGGGCACCCACCCTCGTCCTGAGTCACCGAGGTCTTTCTTCTCTGTTCCCTCCCCCTAAATGTCCATTCTTCAACCAAATGTTTTTGATTTGACAGGAAGTCGAGCAAGGGGCTAATCTGAGTTTAATTTTTGAAGCAGGCCTTTGATTTAATACTTATTCATTTAAGTAATTAATGCCTCTGAGAATGCATCTCAGCGTAGCTCATCCGTCTCCTTCGAGCAGGGAGACCTCACAGCACTGGGTACCTCCAACCCCTCATTTATTCCACCAGGACATTCCAAGCGCCCGGGACGCTCAGCAGCAGGGCAGAGGGCCTTCTCCACCCTGATGCTGACGCCCAGCACCACGGCCCAGCCCGGACCTCCTGTCAGGCAGGGCTCAGCTGCAGCCCGGTCCCCTCGCAGGGATGCCTGCGAGGGGTGGCTAGTGATGTTCTGAGCTTGGAGACATTGCCTCAAACTCGCAAACACTTATCAAGTGCCTGCTGTCTACTGAGCACCAAGGACACAACGCGGACCAGGGGACAGGGGAGCGCGCACCGGCTCTCATGCCGGACGGTGGCTCCGCAGAGGTGGCCCACGAGCCGGGGCACAAACCAGTCAGGGGCCGATGACCCAGCGGAAGGCCAGCTGGCCTGAGGGGCAGCGAGCTGTCTCTGGGGGATGCTGGAGGGTCCCTCAAACAGGAGTTCCTCGGGGACTTTTCCTTTTTCAAAGCTCAGGAGGACCCCGGCCTTCAGCCGCTCTGAGTCCTTCGGCCACTCGGTCCTTCCTTGTCTGAGCGTCTGCACTCCTGCCGCTGCGCCCGAGCTCCTCGCACACCCGCCCGCGGCCCCGATGCCCGAGCCCCGGGTCCGCATTCCGCCGTGCGGCCCCGACTCTGCGGCTGGAGACCCGGCCTGGGTTTGGGCCTGAGCCCACGTGAGCAGGGTGTCGTGGGGCCCTCCCTCTTAGGGAGCCTCCTCTCTTCTCAGGAGCTTTGAGACCACGAGAGGTCACCCTCCACGGGACCGCACTGCGTTTCAAGGCTGTTGATGAAGCGTGAGTGACAGCCCGCAGCCCTTCCCTCATGCGTGCGTGGGGCCAGGCCACTGACCCAATCGCCTGACGCACAGCTGGGGCCCCGTGGCCAAGGCGCCGGCCACTAAAGCCTGGGGACCGGGGTTCGAGACCCGGGCAGGGAAAGGGAGCAACGAGATGGAGTGTCGCACGTGGCATTTAGCCCCGGACAGCTTTCTAGGGAGCAGAGAACAGCCGCCTGGTGACATGAGCCCCAGCCGCTGCCCAGCTGGGGGACAGTCCCATCACCCATGTCCAGGGCTCTGCGTGAAAGAAGGCATCTGTGGCCCTCAGGGCGCCTGGGGGACCTTGCCCCATCCCAGATGCAGGAGTCCCCGGAGGGGTGATCCTGGGGGCCAGGGGAGGCGGAGGAGGAGGCCGGGGCAGGGTGGCCCTCCTGGGTGTGTGCTTGGCCTGGCCACCCACCCGCTTGGGGCACGGGGACCCAGGTAGACAGCGGGCACTCTCCTGCCCGGGACCCAGGCTGAGGCCGGGGCAGGCTCCCCGCCCTCCTCGACGGCACCCGCGGGTGCCGGGCATGGGAGCAATGGACGAGTCTCTCTCCTGCTGTCCTCAACCCTTAGAAACAGGACAGCCCCCTCCATGGCCACCTGTGCTCAGCGAGGCAGGAGTCCCATCACATCTGGGCCTCCGGCTGGGAGGGGTGCAGTAGCTGACCGGTCGGGACCCGGGACACCCCGCGGGCAGCATTGGGAGTGAGCCCTAGCACCAGAGGCTCTGTGGGGACAGCATGCTCCCAGCTCCAGCGCCTTTAACAGGCTTCTTTGGATTCTCACGTGGTTCAGCCGCTCCACAGCTCCTGCTTCCCGCTCCTGGCCGGTAACACCTGGACCCCAGGGGGAAACCTGCAGGTCACAGGGGAGGCTTCCCGGAGGAGGGGACACTTGGGCAGGGCAGCTCTGCCCCCTGCTGGCCGGAGCATTTGCTTCTGTGGCCACAAGGAGAGGAGGAAGCCTCCCTGCTGATGTGCAGGTTCTGCAGCCCAGAAACGTCAGCTCAGCAGTGGGGGACAGAGCGCCACTGAGCGAGGTTTGCACAGGCGCCGCCCACTGGCCCAAGGCCACACTTCTCACTGGAGAACAGTCTCTGTGTCCACAACAGGGGAGTCGCCCAGACCTGACCCCGAGTTGCTCAGAGTGAAGTCGGGGAAGGCGCCCACACGCAACGTGTGCTCGGCGACAAAGGCAGCAGGGAACAGGAGGGCCCCGAGGAGCCCCCGTCCGCCCGCAGCCTCAGGGGGCCCCGGGGGTGCTGGCGTCTGAGCGGAGTCCTGGAGACAAACGGAATCAGCTGGAGGAGAGCGGGGAGGGCAGCTAAAGAAGGGAGACATGCACGCACACCACACGTGCACACACAGACACATCCGTGTGCAAGGCAAACAGCACGCAGGAAACACGTGTACATCGCACACGGGCTTGCACTCAGGTAGGGACACGTCTGCACGCCTGCCAGGGTGTCCCGTCCTCCCTCTGCACCGGATCAGAATGACCGTCATCAAACAGGGAGAACAGGGTGCCTGTGCCCAGGCTGAAACACAAACCCGCAAACAGCGCCACCTCGTGGGGGCAGTGGGGCCAGGCGGGAGGTGGCGCCTCTGTCCTTGGCGAGCTTTCCCTCTGCCAGCTTCCCTGCGGCGGGTGACTCCAGCTGGCCTGCAGGGACGTGGAGCAGGACAGGCACTCGGCGCCCCTTCATTGGAACAGTGGGGTGCTCTGGCCTGGTGTCCCGCCCGTGCTGGCCTCTGCAGGCTTGGGGCCCTGGGCTGCCTCTTTGGGGGTCAGGCGGCCTCCTCGTCCCGGGTTTCACTTGCCTTGTCGGGAAATGGGGCCTCTGCCCTCATGTCCATCTGTGTCGAGAGCTGGGCCCCTGCGAACAGGCGCTGCTGTCCCCTTCACCAGGCCCAGCCGGCTGCTGGGGGCTCTATCAGCGCCCCAGCTCCTGTGCAGACCACCCGCTCCAGCACCACCACGGGCTTCTAGGACTTTCAGAGTCCCAGGCCCCACCCTGACCTCTGGGCCCAGGGGTGCGCACCCCCAGAACACCCTTCCTCCCTCGACACCTCCTGCCCTGAGAGTCTGAGCTCCGAGGCAGGGCCGCGGTCCCCTTGCTCCCAAGTCAGTGACCGGGAGCCCTCTGTGGAAAGCCGGCCGGGCACTGGTCCCGCCTGCCATCTGCACACCTGCCTGGCAGGGAAGGGGTGGGGACGCGGGAGACAGGCTGCTGGAAGAGCCTACGTCTCTGGTGGCCCCTGCACCTCAGGGCCTCCTGTGAGGTGGGACAGTAGCAGGGCCTGCCGCACAGGTGCTGGGGGCCCCGTCGCATGGCGTGTGGCCCGGACCGGGCTGCCGCAGACACTCAGTAAGTGCTGGCGAGCGCGGGCGGCCTTGGTTTTTTCTGCTGCCCCCACCCCGTCCTCACACACCTCGCTCTGGGGAGGGGGCTCTCCGAGAGGACAAAAGCAGGGGCGGACCCGCAGGCTGCGCTGCGTGCAACCGGGGATCTCAGAGCGGGGAGGGGAGCGGCCCGCGTTTCCGTAATTGCTCCGCACCAATTAATCCTTCACCGCCGCCGTGAATGCTGCCCCTGCAGCGGCCATTCCTCCCTGGGAGGACGCGCGCGGCACGCTCAGGCTGCAGGGGGTGTCGTTCGTCCGGCATCACGTTAATTTCCCCCGAGTCCCCTGGAAAGAGGTTTGAGAATAAGATGTGCAGGTTGGCAGGAACCTGACATCTGAAACAGCCGTGCTCAGGGAGGAGTCGGGGTGACATTTGCTAATTGCCAATCATGCGCTAATCGAGGACACATGGAAACCGCCTTCTGCTGCGCCGGCGCCGGATCCCACCGACTGGACACCTATGGGCGTGTCGTCCTTGGATGGCAGAAAAGCAGCAGGGATGAGCTCCCCTGTGGAAGGCCAGATGCTGGCAGGCCAGCGTCTGGGACGCCTCTGCTGAAACCCGGCCCACCACCAAGGCAGGGCACCACTCTTCCCCGGCACCTGTGGGAGGGGCCCGGCCCTGGCCCAAGTCGCCGTGTGCAGAGACAATGTTATGGCACCACCAGGGATCCCTCAGTGATCCCCAAAAGGGTCCGGCCCCTGCGGGCTGGTAGACAAAGAGTCAACACAGACTTCAGACCGATGCTCCAGGCACCATGCAGTCAGGCGCACAGAGCAGAGGTGCTGGGTGCTGGGTGCGGAACTGCGGGCCCCGGCAGCTGTGTCCTCCCCAGCAGCTCTGGGAGGCCAAGGTGCAGGTGATGGTGCCCAGCATCGGCCTCCACGTCCAGACCAGCCCTCTGCCCCCTCCCCGACTGCCCCCTTGCATGCCCCGCAGATCTTCAGGGCCCCTCCCCTATTCAGGCATCTGGTGGCTGGTGGGGGTCAGCCCAGAGAGAAACAGCTGGGCCTCCTTCCTGGGCGCCTGAGCTGGAGAAATGCCGCGTGAAAAGGGCCCCAGCCCGGCCCATCAGCCCTCACTCCGCTGCAGGCATGGAGAGACGGAGCCGCCGGGCGGGCCTTCCACCTCAGAGCATGTCATGGCCGTGCCCACCTACACCTCACCAGCAGCTCTGGACAGGTACCCAGTCTGACGTTACCAATTCCCCCATCAGTGCCTTCCAGCCAGACTGCACCCCCCGACCCCCACGGTGGGAGCCCCCTGGTGTGGACTAGCACTCTTCAGAAGACACAAGGCGCAGTCACTGGCGACTGGGGGACATGTCCAGCTCCGAGGCTCCATGCTCCACCCTCAAGGCCAGGCACCTAGTCCAGCACGAGTGTCCAGCTCACAGGCCGGGGAAAGTGACCTCTTCCCAGAATAGCGGCCTTCTGATGCCCCCGTCAGCCCCGCTCATCTGGGGTCCCCAGTGAGGTAATGTGCCTGGTTGTCACAGAGAAGTGGGTCCAGCTCGCCGTGCAGAAAACAAGTGGGCGGCGGTCAGCAGAGCCTGGCTCTGTCTGTGTCCCCTCCCAAGTGCCCCTGGACTAGGAGACCACGTCAGACCTGAGCGCCCGTGACCAGCACCTGCCGAGCACCAGGCTCGTGCCGAGCGCATCAACCTACAGGCTCTTCTGGAATCTTCATTCACTCAAGGAAGCAGTGTGCTATGTCCCCTGCTTTATACAGGCCAAGGTTCTAGAAGCTTTGACGTATTATTGTAAGGGGTTATTCAGGCCCTGTGCGCTCAAATAAGCGATGACTCCTTTTTGGTTAAAATCCTAGATCTAAAGCCGGAGCAGCTGCCCTTCTCTTGCTGCGGGAAGCACGGTCCCCACTGCCCAGCGCCGGCTCCCTGAAGAGTGCAGCTCTGTCCCCAAGATTTGGAGCTGATCACACTCGCGTGATCACATGTGACCAGCTCTGAAGTCTCCATCCGCACAGACCATAAACCGCCCCGACGTGTCTTCCTCCAGGCTTGGCGATGAGCCATCGGGCTCCAACAATTGTCCCCTTGGCTCTGGGCCCGACCTCAGCCCCTCCCCGCCTGGGTCACAGCCCCGGTGCCCTTTCCAGGAAGGCACAGGCAGGCGTCGGCGGAAGACGGGCCTCCAGCGCAGGTGAATGACTTGCCGAGGGTGGCGGGGTCAGGGACGCCGCCCGCCTGTGTCTCTGGCGCAGCACGTCTGGGCCAGGTCTGCGGACCCCAACCTGAGGCCATAAACGGTGGCCTTGGAGCGTCCACATTGCTTTCTCAGGGACGGAGCTAGTGTGTCTGTTGATTGGAGTATTTTTAGCCCTGCTTCCCAGGGTCACCGACTTTCCTTTTTAATCCTGTTTGAACAGAAAGGAACCGAGAGCACGCGCGTGACCCTGGACCTGGGGTAACTCGCGGGCACTCTCAGGCCACCGGGTCAAGCTTCTGCCAACGTCTGCCCCTGACAGCCCCGCGGTCACAGCTGCCATTGGCCCTCGGGGCACGGCTGGAGACGGGGTCAAGGTGTCCGCCCAGGCGCCATGGAGGGCCTGGCTCGGGGGAGTGGGCAGCGCTGTCTCCTCACCCCACAGGGCTGCCCTGGGGACCCCGTGGGAGCCCTGCAGAGTGCCGGGTGACCCAATGTCTCTTTGACATTGCTTGTGATCCCGTAGCCACGTTTGGGGGAAGACCTCAGCCTTCCTTCTGGTCCCAGCACCCTCACCACATACCTCCCTGTGCCTCGATTTCCACATTTGTGAAAGGGGACAAACAAGAAGACGACTCCTTAAACTTGCTCAGCGGTAAGTGCTAAGTGGGTCCCGGCGACATGTGTGGACCACGGTCCAGGGAAGCAGATGGCACACCCAAGGCGAGGACAGGGAAGGAGGGGGCCAAGGAGGGGAGGCAGGAGCCGGGGCCTGGCCTGGAGGAGGCAGGCAGCCCCAACCGCCCTGCAGGGTGGACATAACCCCTGTCTCCTCCCAGCTCTGCGCTTGCGCTGGCCCTGGGGGGTGGGCCGAGTCCCAGCACAGCTGTGGGTGCTGGGGCCCCCTCGTACCGACACCCCCCCCACCCCAGCTCTGTGCATCCCAGCCCTGCAGTCAAGGGCCATGGAGGGCGCTGGGCCTCGTTCCTCCTGTCTCCGCCACAGGCCAGTCTGGCTCCCTGCCCCGGGCGTGTGTGAACAGCCGGGTCATTGACCTGGAGGGGAGCTGGCTCCCGTGAGGGTGACAGCCTCTCCGTGACCTTCCCCGGCAGCTGGTGCGAGCTGCGTCGGTGATGCAGGCCCAGGGTGTGCCCCAGCCAGGGGCCGGAGCTGCGTCTGGTCCCAGCTGCCAGGCTGGGCCTGGGACAGACCCGGGGAGGGTGGGCTCCGGCACGGTGACCGCACGCCACCTTCTGGGGACCAGAACGCTGACCGCCCCCAGCCCAGGTCCGAACAGCCGTTAGAAATCAGATCCCCAAATGCCCCCACGGTGCCTCCAGCGTGAAGCGCCCGAGACTCGGGTAAAAACAACAGGAGGGCGGCTCACAGGGCTGCTCACAGGCACCCACGTTTCCCGTATCACTTCAAGAGCGGGTCGGCCCAGTTCCTGGGTGGGCCCTGGGCAGCGCGGGTTCCCATGGCGGGGCCCACGGTCTGTCCAGGGACTGAGACGCCCTCACCCCCTCGCCCAGCGAGGCTCTCTCACGTGCCAGTCCATGCAGGGTGACCTGGCCAGGCCGGGGCATCTGTGGGGAGGTGGTGCTCCCTGGAGGGGCGGGCGTCGTCCGATCAGTTAAGACCTGGGGGAAGAAGCACTGAGCCTTCGAGAGAGGGAGGGATTCTCCTCCCGCCGGAGACACAGCCTGCCGCCTGCCGCCTTCCCGCCGGCCAGACTGGCCGACAATTCCAGGCCCCGTCGCCTGAGACAGTTGCTTCAAACAAACCTGGGTGTGTACGCAGTGCCGGGGCGGCGGTCCTTGGCGAGCAGCACAGACCTGGTCCCTGCCTCCCTCCCTCTCCCCGAGGTCCCATGTCCTGTGTCCTCCTCAGCACACTCTGTGCGTCCATTACTCCACGCGCCTTTGGACACTGCCGGGCACAGAGGCGCGCCATCACTATCTGTCCGATGAGTGGATTATCTTGGGACTCAGGCAGTGGACCGGGCATTGAATCACGGGACCCACCAGCCCGCAGTCGGCGAATGTTCCAGAAACACTGGAAAGAAGCGTTCTCCGCGCGCATGAGTCGGGCAGGTGGGTTTGGACGGATGCTGGACAGCCGGGCACTGCCTTTGTGCCCGAGATGCAGGCCCCGGAGGGCGTCAGGGTCTCGCAGGGACGAGCTCCTGGGCATGTGTGGGGCGCGCCCGGCTCCTGCTCCTCCCGGCCGCAGGGATTCTAGCGTGTTGTGCACCTCTTCGCCTGCTCCTGCTGAAGGACATCCTTGTATCTACACGTCTCTGTTGGCGACTTCATGGGACCACAGATGCACCTTGAACACGCGCGTCTGGGTAAGCTTGTACGTCCCCAGGGGAGACGTGGCCACAGCCGAGCCAGGGAGCACCCCCTCCACCCCAGCAGGCTCCCTGGAGCCCCTTCCGGTGCCTGCCTGGCAGCCGCCCCCGGCCCTGCGCCCACCGACTCCTCTCTGTCTGGATGGGTCTGACTTTCCCGACGGTCAGAGACCACGCGTGCCCTTCTCACGTGTTATTTTGAGACTCTGTTGACGTTTGTGCTCGTCACCAGCCCTTGTTTTTGCTGAGGAGTTTTTCATCCAGCGGGTACAGCCGTCTGTCTGTTCCTCTGTCGGCTGACGCCGGTGGCTTCTGGGTTCTGGTATCACAAACAGCCGATGAGCCACAGGACTTGGACACACGTTTTTGTTTCTCTTGGGTGAAAGTCTCAGGCGTGGACCGGCTGAATCCCAAGGTCGCTATACACTTAGCTTTTTAAAGAAACCACCAATTTTCCAAAGCACTCGCATCACCTTTTACCCCGGCAGCAGGCCCGGGGCCCCGTGCCCCGCCGACACGCTTCTGTCATGTGCTCAGCTTTGTCGTGGCAATGCCTTCTCACAGGTTTTGCTCATTTTAAAAACTGGGCTGTTTGCTGGCTTGTGGCTGATGACCAGGAGTGCTTTACGTAAATTCCGAAAGCGCGCACTTCATCAGATATGTGATTTGCAAATGTTTTCTCCCTCGTTTTTGGCCTTTTCATTCTCTTACTGACAGAAAGAATGGTGTCTTCGAGATACCAGACATCTCAAAAGCTGCTGAAGTTCCATTCTGTGATTGTTTCCTTTATGGAGCTATTGATGCTATATTTGCCTTGGTCAAGGTCAGAGCTCTGTTCTTTGATATTTTTCTTGTAGCTTTGATATTTTGAGATAGATGATGCATTCGAATCATTTTTTTTTACAGGGCTCCAGGCGTGGATCTGTTCCTTCTCCCCCATGTGGGTGGCCAGCAGATAACTGCGCCTTTTGCTGGAAAGACGGTCCCTTCTCCACTGAACTGCGCTTCCATTATCCTGCAGAGCGCTCTGTGGCACATTGTCCATGCAGCCACGTCACGGCGGAGCTTGGGGTAGCCTGGTCTTCTGCTTCCCGGGAAGGGCAGCTTGGGCCTTGGGGTCGGGCCCTGAAACTCTCCCTCAGCCAAGGCAGAAGGCTGGGTGCAGATTCTACCAGACGGGAACGAGATTTTGTCCCAGCCGCCATGCCGCTCTTCACAAACAGTGTCATCTTTTAAATAAGCTTTTGTCGGGGGAAATTTTAGGGTGACCGGGAAGCGGCTGAGTCAGCACAGAGCTTCGGGAAATGAGCCAACGCTGGCCGAGAGCTTACAGAAGTCTGCAAACGTTGGTAAACGAAGAGTTCGACGCTAGTACTGAGCCAAAGCGCAGCCCCAGACTTCGCTGGAGACCCGTGTCCATGAGACGGAGGCCAGGGCCCTGGGCTGCGGCTGGTCCTTCCGAGCTGAACCCGGTGGGGGGGTCCACGCGGGGTCGTGAGGACTCAGTGTGAAGACGAATGCGAATACCACTGACGGTGTTTGGATGTCGATCGGTGTCAAAGTGACAGTGAGCCGACAGAGCGGATTAAATGGAGCACAGTTAAAATGAACTTACTGCCTCATTTCACTTTTGTTTTTCACTGTAACTGGTAGAACCACACCCCTGCCATTCCCGGCCAAACAGCCATAGCCCTGAGGACTCCAGGGGGCTCTGAGCAACTGGGCATGACTTGGAGGTTCCCCTGGCGGCTGTGGGAGGAGGGTGAGCACCTGGGTGGCCGGTGGGGGTCAGTGACCTGCAGGCCGTGTCCCTGCCTCTACCTGGTGCCCAGAAGCTGCTGCTGAGTCACAGGAAGAAGACATTCCTGAGCCGAGTCACAAGGGCACATGTCCTCCCGTCTTGGGAGCCTGGTTGACAGGGCACCTGGCAGCCACAAGCCCCGGGACACAGCCGTGGGGCTTCCCAGGTGGCCGCTGCCTCCAGCACCAGAGACGGGGTGGGGCCTTGACTGTGTGTGTTTCTACATTTGATTACGTCAGGGAAGAAGCAGGCGAGAGGAGTGATGGTCGAGGTTCATATTATTTTTATTTCTTTCATTTGCATCGCTAAGGCATTTTAGGGTGTTGAAATGGCACCCTAGTCTGAGTGCATTCCACACCACGCCCAGCACCAGTCCCAGTGTCGCCCCCACCCGGTTCCTCCTGCCTTCCCTCCCCACACTCATGGCTGATATTTTTGCATTTTCTTTTTTTTTTTTTTTAAAGGAAAGGTGCAGGCAGGAATGAAGGTGACTAGACAAGCAGATGGGAAGAAAGAGGAGGAAGAAACACTTCATTTTACTTAGCTGTTCATCGTAGCTGTTCTCCCGGCCTCAAGCCTGGAACCCGGGTCCGGGGGATGTGTGTGGACTGCCCCCCGGCGGTCTCACCTGCGAGGCCACCAAGGTCGCTGCACCCCCCATTGTTGATATTTTAACCTAGTCACTTATTTACTCTGAGTTTTTACAACTGTGCTTGCTTTTCCCAATCATCAAAGCCTTTAAAAGGAGAAGGAAGAGACCACCCGACACAGAGCCAACAAACAGCCTTGCCTTCGCCTTGAACTCTCTCGCCCCTCCCAGGAATCCCACTGCATTTCCAGGAACCTTACTAATCCTGTGAAAACACGTGCACACTTACTGTGTCTACACAGACCTGCAGGGACCCGTGCACGGCTGTCCTGACCGGTGATACCGCGTGTCAGGGGCTGGCCACACTGTCTAGGTATGTCGGTCCTCCGGCATCCCCGGATGACACGTTTCTCAGGACTGTCCCCACCGTTGTGAGACGAGAACCCCCAGTTCTTGTTTCTTTGTGGGACACCACACCGAGCTCACCTTTTCCTGCACAGAACGGAGGTGTCAGCACAGTGGGCTCGAGGGTGACATGGCCATGTCCAACCTAAAAATGAGCACAGCCCTTGAGTCCATGTTAGGGATCTAGGAATTGACCCCCAAATAGGACAGGAGCAGAGGCCCCTGCTGCTGCAGAAATGCCGACAGACTGGCAAGCGGGATGGATCTGGGAAGCTGGGACACCACACAGCCGTCGGTGAGAGCAAGGCGTCCCCAGCGGCCGCAGGCTCTCTCCACGTGCGAGAGCGGGGCAGCCGCCGGCGGGCTCCACGGCCCTGTGGCGTGTTCGCCGGGCGCTGCCCACACGTGCGGCCGGCGGCCCAGCTGGAGGCCATCCCGGCTGGAGGTGAGGGCGGACAGCGCTTTCGTCTCATGCCTGAAGCATCTGGTTCTTGAATTCCGAGGACACAGGAAGGACAGCGGTGCCGGAAGACGGCGGGGCCTCGGGGCCGGCAGAGGAAGCTGCTGGGCCGCACCAAGGCCTCCAGCCTCATCTGGAGGCTCCATGCAGGCCCCACTGCCCCCACCCCGGGGCCTGGCCAGGACCCTTCGAGCACGGACATGTGGGGCGGCTCAGAAAACCCACTGGCCCACCCACGGCCTGGCCTCGGGCGTGCCCTTCCCGCAGCCTCCTCTAGGGGATTCCTGAGCACCCTGCCCGGGATGGTCCAGCCACATGGGTGGCACAGGCAGGCGTCCTGCCTCCCTGCAAACACCACCCCCACCCCGGCATGTCCCGCTCCCTGGGAGAAGGTGCTCAGTGCCGATGCCCTAGTACTTCCCAGGCCGCTGGATCCCGAGCGCTGCCTCCTGAGTCACCCGTCCCCGCCCGCCCCATCCCGTCCAGGTCCGGGAGGGACATCACCCCTTCTGCCCCCAGTGCAGGTGGGGAGCACATCTCAGGCGCCACCATTGTCGTCTCACCTGTCGTCAAGCCCATCTTCTCTCCCGACTGCTCTGCCTGCCACAGCTCTATGCTTTCGTGACGGTGGTCTGCTCCTCCAGGAGGTGGGTGCAGTCCTGAAGGTGCTGGGGAGGCAGCTGGGGTCTTCGTGGGGGCAGGCAGGGAGTCCCCAAAAGGCAGTGACACCAGGGTCCCCAACCCGCAGTGGGGTCAGAGCCAGGGAGGGGAGGGGAGCCTGGGGTGGCCCGGCGCCTGCCTTCTCCTGCTCGCCCTTTGACCTCCTGCCCCAGGCGGCCATGCTGGGTCCCCAGGTCCTGCACCAGCACTAGGGGTAGACCCTGACCTGTCTCCCCACCTGCAGGGAGGCTGCAGTTCAACCCATGTGGCTTCCTTCATAGAAGCTTCCAGAAGCCTGATCCTCGGCGGAGGGTGAGGTTCAGGCAGAGGCCCAGGACGCAGGGCCTGTCAGGAGTGGCTTCTAACTGCAGTCTGGATTCATTCATTCACAGGCACGAACCTGGAAGGGAGAGGAAAACTGTCCCCTGCAGGCACACACCCCTCAAGGGTCAGACGAGTGGCTGGATGGCATTATAAGGTGATGTGACAGCGGGACGGGGCACCTTTGTAGGGGATGGAGACAGGCATGAGTGGGACGGGGTAGAGGGCCTCACCCAACAGGGGACATCCAGTGGAGCCCCAAAATGAGCGGTCACGACACAGAGGTCAGGGCAGGAGACTCAGGAGGCAAGAGCTTGGCTCTGACTGGCGGGAGAGAGCCTGGGGCGCTCTGGGCCCCAGACACAATGACCCACTTGCTTGTTGAAAGACACGCTCACTGCCCAGAAGGTTGGGGACTGAAAGGGCAGGACACCCAGGCGGGAAGGTGGGAGGGTGCAGGATGGGGTGGGGCGGGGCTGAGACCACAGGGGGGCAGCACCCAGCCCTCCCCAGCTCTTTCGGTGCCCCCAATGTCCCAGGGCCCCACCACCCTGGTCCCGCCCTCCAGCAGGGCAGCCCTCTTCCTGCCTTAACTCCCCCGAGACTGGCCTATCCTCCTGGCTCCCAGCTTGGCTTGGGACCAGCCTCCTGGCTTTCCCTCACACCCTGGGGGACAGGGGCCACCCCAGCTGGCAGGACCTGAGCATGGTGCCACCTGGAGACCGGCAGGAAGGAGTGAGCGGTCACCCTGGAGCTCCCAGTTGCTTTGGCTCTGGGCTGGGGGATGAGGGCGAGGGGACATGTGCCCCTCCCCACTGTGCAGACTGCAGAGGACACGAGCCAGTTTTCGGGGTCCAGCCCTGCCCATGAGCCAGGGCAGAGGCAGACGACAGAGGAGGAAGAAGGGCGGAGGAGGGAAGAGGAGAGGGAGGTGCTGGCCCCGGCCCCGTTCTGACTCTAGGTGGACACTGCCCCCTGGAGGGCAGTCTCGGGAGCTGCGGCAAGAGGACACCGTGAGCCTCAGAGGCCGCGAGCCTGGGGATTCAGACGCACCTGGGGAGACTCTGGTTGAAGAGGGACCTGCCCTCAAGGACTCCTCCCCTGGTGGGCGTCCAGCAGTCAGGGGACACCCACAGCACCCTTTGTTCACGCAAGCAGCCGCCTCACCTGCCCTCCCCGGCGCCCAGGGCTGGGCCACACGGGGCGGGGGCCGCCCGCTGCCCAAACCCACCTCCGCAGTCCCACCAGCCCAGCTCTCACATGTAACGAGTGGGATCCCCTGGGGCTGCACCCTGGGGACCTGTAGGTGTGGGAGCATGGCCGGGACCCGGCCCCCCAGTCTCCTCACGACCGAGACCAGCTGATGGCAAGCACCCCAACAGCAGACAGACCCCCATGTCACTACAGTCATCAGCCAGGCCCCCTCTGGGCTTCCAGACACTGGACAGCCTGGTCTGGTCCCCTTGCTGGAAGGGTCTTCAGCTGGGAGTGGCTGAGCCCACCAGCTGAGCTCAGGGCTTCGGGCCGCCAGTGAGTCACCTCCCTGCTGTTACAGCCAGGCCTGGAGCACAGGCCTCCGCTTTACAGGGAGCCCCCATGGGCTTCCTCTGGGCCTCCCCCACCTGGGGGCTGTTTGGGTCCATTTTGCAGACGAGGAAACAGGCCCTGGGAGGCCAGGCAGCTGTTGAAGGCCACAGGGCTGGAGGGAGGAAGGGCGGGCACTTCAAAGCCACCTCTCCCGCTGGGCCGGGCCAGCTGGTGTCTCTGGCTGCTGGTGCCAGGCTGAGAAGTGTCTCCAGGGCTCCACCCCACCCACACCTGGTATTTTTATTCCCCTGTGAATCTGACGCTGGGAGAATGTGGTTACCGGTGGCCCCGCCGTCTCTTCCACATCAGGCTCACGGGCGTGCTTATCTGTGGGGATCTTATCTGAGCAGCCTTGCCCATCTGGAGCTGGCTCCTGGAGGTACCGCGGCCCAGGGAGCAGTTGACGGTGCCAGGACTGGCTCACGGGGTGGGGCCTCCTCCGGGACCACACCCCAGCACTGCTTTCCTGGGGCCCTCTTTGTCACCTGTGCGTTCCGCACAGCAGTGGAGGTGGCGGACAGTGACAGCTGGGAGTTAAAGGAGGCCTGAAGGAGCAGGAGGGAGGGGGTCTCCCAGGGCCCAAGGGAAATAGGTCAGCCCTGGTGGCAGAAAGTGACGCAGGCCTCCTAGTGGTCAGGGTGACAGGGAGAGAAGGTGGGAAGGCAGAGTGGCACTAGGCCGGTGGGCGACTGCTCACCTGACTGCCCCTCCAAAGTCCCCTGCCGCGACGTCCTCTTCTGAGGAGACAGAGCAAACACCTTGCTTGACTGCATTCAGGCTGCGTGTGCGCCTGCCCTCGTGCATTTGTTCCTTCATCCTGCTTGGCACCAACCACATGCCAGGCCTGTGCTAGGGGTCAGGAGACAGTGGGGACCTCGCCACCTAGGACGATGACAGTGAACACCTTATACATAGAAACAATGACATGTCAAACACCAGATGCCACTTCTCCTGCCTAGGCCCGAGGCCCCACACATCTGGAGAGGACAGACCACGGGAAGGAGAACCAAGCCCTGGGCCTGCAACAGAGAAGAGCATGTGAGCCCCTGGGGGCCCGGCCAGAGAGGCGAGGAGCTGCTGTGGCCCCAGAGCTGGACATCCCACCCCGAGGGGCAGGGCACTGGTGGAGGGGAGGGCGCAGCTCGCCTCAGACTGCCGGACGACTCCACACAGGACCACAACTGATTATTCAAGTTCTGTTTCCTCTGTGAGCAACTATCCCCGCTTCTGGCAAGTGCACGGGAGGGAGGGCCGGGTTTTCTCCTGGGGACATGGCGTCCGACACCCATGGCGTCTGACACCGAGTTGGAGTGCTCCGCCCTGCGCTCCCCACATCTTCAGGCCCCCACAAGCTCACGGTCTGGTGTCGGGTGGTCCAGGGGCCCAGAGGTGGGCATGTATGAGCTGTGTGGTGGGTCCCCTCCACCCCGGCCCAGAGCGGGGTCCAGCCTTGCTCACGGGGGCTGGGCAGGGAATGGGGGTCAGACTCAGCAGTGTCCGTTCTGCGACAGCTGCGGTTCCCAGAACCCTGCGTCCCCAGAAGCGCACGTGGTGGGAGCCTCACTTCGCTAGGGATGGGGTTGGAGATGTCAGATGTGAAAAGCAAATTCTATTTTTCTTCAGGGAATTTTAGTCTCAAAGGTGGGCTTTGCAGCAACCCACCTACTTCTGCAAGGTCAGGGAAGATGACCCCCGGAACCTCCCTGTCCAGTTCCAGATGCCTGGTGAGTGGCCGTGGAGGCCTCTGGACCCACAGCCACAGCGGCAAGGCATCCCCTGCTGCCAGCTCTCCTCCAGGGCCTCCGAGACCCCTGCCCCGCCCAGCTCTCCGTCTCCTCCCTCCCCACCCTCACCAGTGCTCAGACCTCGTGCTGTTCCTCTGCCTAAATGCTTTTCCTAGCACCGGTCTCACCTCTGTCCACAACAGAGCCTCGGAGTGGCCTTCCCAGGGACGAGGCCATCTCTGCTCTCTAGGGCCCAGCACACAGTGGGGCCTGGTCAAGTTTCCTTTAAAAGGCCCCTCATGGAAACTGGTGCAACGCAGCCCCTGGCCCTGGGTCTCTGCCCCACTGGCCGCAGCGTCCCTTCGGAGGCGGGCGCGCCCCACCACCCCACGCAGGGACGCTGTGTTCTGAGCAGCACAAGCCATGTTCCCGATGGACCCCAGCTCTGGACCTGACCTTCCTGCTGAGGCGGGGAGAGATGCTCCAAGTCCAGCTTAGCGCTTTCTGAGAACCAGCTTCATTTAGGGGTACCTGGTATGGCAGGAAGAAGTCGGACACCAGCTGCAGGTGACCCAAGTCGGCACCCAGACCTGCAGCAGGCCAAGCCACCTCGGCTCCTGGGCTCCCCGCCTTGAGTGTCCCTCCTGCGGCAGGGTGCTTGCGACGGGCTGGGAGCTGGGACTCTGCCCCCACCCCGACGGGTCAGGGAGACTTGCTGCCTCCTGGGCCTTTTCACTGGGGAAGCAGAAGATGCAGTGGGGAAAAGCAGCACCTTCAGCACTGAGGCAGCGCAGGAGGTCTTCTCTTGTTTCCCTCTGGCAGCTCCTGGCAAGTCTGGCCAGGGATGCAGGGCAGGGTGGTTGCAACGTCCAGAAACAGCTCTACAGCGGCTCCTGGCCTGAAGCCCCCTTCCCAGCTGCTTTTCTGTGGGCGCAGCTGCCTTCGCTTCCCGGGAGAACTGGGTTCCTCTCTTCCCTTCAAGCGGAAGCCACCTGGGGCCAGATCCTCCCTCCTTGCCCCGGCTTTGGCTCTGGGCAGAGGGCTCAGTGCTGTGGTCAGCCCCAAGTGACCCCTCTCAGATGAGTGTCCGAAGGGGCTCAGCAGAATGGGGCCCGTGTTCATGTCCCTCTGCTGCTAGAATCAACAGCCCCAAATTTACCAATAAAGCGACACAGGTCTCTCCACCAGTCCTGGAGGCCACGGGGCTAAAATCAAGGCGTTGCAAGGCTGGCTGCCAGAGGCTGGGTGTCTTTAAACAGGCTGACAGTCCTTGCTTTGGAAGGTGTCGGGGGTGAGATGCAGCCACGTCCCGGCCCCCCAGCACCCCTCCGCGCAAGGCTCACCCCAAGGGCTCGCCCAGAGCACACCTTCCACCTGGCGTGGGGAGATTCAATGACATGCCACCAGGGGGCAGCGCCGGCTCTCACTGCCAGGCCTGTTGGGTGGGGCAGGCGACACCCCGACTCCCCAAAGGACAGCGGCTCTGAGTCATGGGCTGAGGCTGTTGGACAGCCGCCTGGCCCTTCCCAGACCCCACTTCCCTGCTCCTGCAAACCTACAAGTGTCTCCAAGATTAACGCAACCCCATGGGAGGCCAGTGACCGTCCCCCAGCCTGGGTCCTCGCTAGGAAGTCCCACAGGCCTCCTGGGGTCAGGGTCCCAGCCCAGCAGCAGCTCCCAGCTGGGACCACCTCCTTCAGGCCCCCGGTGCCCTGCTCTGGCCTCCCTCCTCCCCAGGGCGCTGCCTCCCACCCCGTTCACGCGTGTCCTCTTCCTGAGACCTGGAGGTCCCACTGTCCTGACGGCTGAGCCCCACAGGGCGATGGGCCCTGTGCCCACTGTGCACAGCCCGCGTCCTCCACAGCCTGTCTCCCCGTGCATCACACACGCAGTGCGCTCACCAGGTGCGCCCGCAGACACAGGCACACAACGCACCACAGACACGTGTGTGCGTTCACGCAGGACCCCTGCGTCCGCCTGCACACTCGCTGCCTCTGCGCACACTCAGTGCTGCACCCACACAGGCTCGCCTGCACGCACGCAGCCTCGTGCGCACACCGCTCCCAGGCCCACCCGAGAGGACACGCACGGCTCTCTCCGCTGTCTCGGCAGTGTCCCCCTGATGTCTCCAGGTGCCCTTCCCTTCGCACAGGGGGCCGTTCCCTCCTGAGTGCCTCCTGGGGCCATTCCCCCGGCCTCGGGGACAAGTTGTCTCCTGGGGCCAGGCTCTCTTCCAGGTCGGGAGCCTCCCGGGGCGAGTGGGAGCCCCCACAGTTCCAGTGGGAGGCTGGACCCCAGCAGAGCCGCCCCCAGGCTTCCTGACGTGACGTCAGTGGGGCAGGGCGGGGCACAGCTGGACAAAGGGCCCGAGGCTGGAGATTCCGGGGTGCGGGGCTGGGCAGGTGTGCCGGGCAGGAGGTGGGGCCGTGTCCACACCCGCCCGAGAGCCGGACTGGGCCTTGGGCAGAGGGGCTTCATTTCCAGGGTGTCCTTGTCCATGGGAGGCGCAAGGCCATCCTCCGGAGGGGGTGCCCGCCTGCTCTCCTGTATCTGCGTCCTCGTCCCCTGATCCGTCCCTCCAGGTGGCTGAGGGGGACCAGGGCTGGCCACAGGGCCCCAGTGTCTGCACGGATGCATGGCCCTGGCAGGAGTGTTGACCGGCCGGGAGGCCAGAGAACGGGCGATGTGGCCCAGCAAATAGCCCAGAAACAGCTCGTGGGTGGTTCCAGGAACCCAGGGCAGCAGCAGTCCTGGCGAGATGAGGAGGAGGGGTGGGCAGAGGAGGGCAGGGCTGGTGCCCGAGCCCCGCCCCACACCCTCCTGCCAGAGACCCTGGGCTCACAGGCAGCCCCTGTCCGGCCTGGCCTCAGAGATGGGGGACAGAGGCGCGCCCTGGAGGAGGAGTGGTTCATTCCTCCGATGCCGTCATGTACATCCCACGCCCCTGGTTCGTGATCCTGGCCTGGGGGAAGCGACCAAGATGAACAACTAAATCAAATCAACAAAGCTCTTCTCCCTCCTCTCTCCCCGCCCGCCTCCTCTTGCCTTCATTCCTGCCGCAACTTTCCTTTAAAAAGAAGGGGGAGAGGGACAGAGACAGACACGCAGGGAGGACACCACATGGTGCGGCCAGCAGAGCCAGGAGAGGCGCCTGGCAGACCCTTCCTGGGGAGTCTTCCCACTGACACCACTGTCTCAGACTTCCAGACCCAGCGCTGGGAGAGAGGACATTCCTGTGCTTAAGCCACTGGCTCTAGGGCTTTGTTCCTGCGGTGCCGAGACACGCATGCAGCAGGGTGGGGACCCGCCATGAATTCTGGAGACCCCAGGCCTGGGAGATAGCAGGGGCGGGGGCGGAAAGGGATCTGCTCTTTGAACCCCACCCTCTTCTGAGTGCTGCAGCCCCTTTCCTCCTGAGCACAGACTGGTGCTGCCGCCCAAGTGCCCAAGGCACCCACATCACCCCCAAGATCAAGGCCCCTTCTCCCCATAGCCAAGGGGTCCCCTGGGGCATTGTTCCCATAAGCCTGCAAGGTGTCCAACCCACAAGAGCATCCAAAGGACAGTGTGGATGGGTGGGTGGGTTGATGGATGGGTGGGTGGGTCGATGGGTGAGTGGGTGAGTGAGTGGATGAAAAGAATAATGGGTAAGTGGATGGGTGACTAGGTGGGTGGAAGGGAGGGTAGATGAATGGATGAATGGATGGATGGGTGGATGAATATTTGGATAGATGAGTAGATGAATGAATGGATGAGTGGATGGATGGGCGGGTGAATGGCTGGGTGGATGAAAAGAGTAATGGGTAGGTAGATGGGTGACTGGGTTGATGGAAAGGAGGATGGATGGATGGATAGATGGATGAGTAGATGGATGGATTGTTGGGTGGGTGGATGGATGGATGGATGGATGGTTGGGTGGGTGGATGGATGGATGGGTGGGTGGATGGATGGGTGAATGAGTGGATGGGTGGTTGAGTGGGTGGGTGGATGGTGGGAGGCTGCATGTCCCGTGGTCTCTCCCCTGTGTGACTCGCACTGTGGAAGACGGCGTATGGATGCTGGGGCTGTTAATTCAGGAGGCATTCTTAGCTAAACAAACCTGTGGTCAGATGTGTCTAGTCTGTGCGACTGCTGGATCTATGCATCTCTCTCCAGCAATTTCCATGCCAGTTGTCAGATGAGACTTGTCACTACTTACTCCCTGGAAATCTAGAAAAACAGCCTGAGTGGCCCCCAGCCTTCCAGACCGCAGCCGCCCGCCCAGCTGCTACCCCTTGGTGTCCTGGGCAGCCTGCTCTGGACGCCCGTCCGAGGAGAGAGCCTGGTCTGGCCGCCCGTGCTGCTGGACGGATTTCAAAACTCCGCTGCGACCAGAACAAAATTTATGGCGGCGTTTATTTGGAGGATGAAGCGGCGGGGCGGTGGAGTGCGACACCCAGGACGCCGAGGGGCTCAAGGAGACAACAGGGGCTGCTGACTCGCGCCCCCTCCCCGGGGCCCCCGCCCGCCCGGGCGGCTGACAGATGGGCCCAGAGCAGCCAGACGCCGCCTGGAGGAGATGAAAAGAGTTCATTTCCTTCCTCCAAATAAACACACCGGCAGCCAGATCCTTCCATGATGATAAATGGCTTCCTCCTGCTGCTTGGGTGGGGGTCACGCCGCAGGCCTGGCCGGAACCAGTGACCCATCAGAGGCCTGGGAAGGGCAGCGACAGAAGATGCGTCCACGTCAGGCAGCCCACAGCCCCCGTCTCCAGGCACCAGGGCACCCTTATCACACTCCAGACCCCGGGGACCCTGCGGGGCTGCAGTATCAAAGGGCCTCCCAGGACCCACTGGACCCCAGAAGGGGCCAGACGAGGGGCCCGGACAGCCCTGCAGGGAGTCAGGAGGGTGGCGTGGGCCCTGCTTTGTCCCTAGGCTTCCGGCCCCCCAGGAACACGGCCTGGCTCTGGGTGAAGTCGGGGCTGCTGTCTAGCGGGAAGACAGTCACCCCACATCAGACAGCAGGCTGCCGGGTCCCAGGGCTGTTGCAGGGGGAAATGGGCCCGAAGGAGAAGCCGATCTTGGAGCAATCCACCCAGCAGCGCTGTCAACAAAGTCCAAAGGAAGTTATTCATAAAAGGCCAAATTGCTGGCATGTGCGCAGCCCTGGGCTGGAGGAAGGCAGTGGGCCGGGCCTGCGGCTGCCTCCGTCCGTCCATCCATCGTCCACATCCGAGATGCATTTGCGGTTTCCTGTTCCCGTGCTCACCTGAGGGGAGAAGCCTGTGTGTAAGGGAAGCTCCGCGGCCCGGCCAGCGGCCACTGCCCTGTGTCCCCTGCCCAGCCGGGGCACGTCCCTCGGCAGCGAGGCGTCCACAGGGCTCCGGCAGGGACGCCCCGCTCACCTGCTCAGGGAGAGCAGCCAGACGCAAAAGGACACGTGCGGTCCAATCCCGTTTATAGGAAATATCCAGAATTCGGTCAGTCCACGGGCAGAATGAAGGTCTGGGGGTGCGTGCTTAATGGGTATGGGTTTCCTCTTGGGGTGGTGGTGATGTTTCAGCACTTGTGGGAGTTGGTTACTCCACATGACTGCCCTCAGCACCACCAGGTTGTGTGAGCTTCAATTTTTATTTATCAAAGGAAAGGAGCTGGCGGAATGACGGGGAGCAGAGGCTGGCAGTCAGGAAGAGAGGAGGGGGATGCATTCTCTTTTATTCTTTTTGAGTTGTTTACCCTGGTTATTTCCCCAACCTGGGCCCAGGACTTGAACCCAGGGGCACGTGGCCTGTGCTCCTTTAGAGGCGAGTGACCCAACCACTGCTCCACCAGGGTGCAGCAGCTTCACCCCATTTTTCAGAAGCAGTTGCGGGCTCAGCAGGGCCTCAGGGAGGGGCCCGCCTGGGACTCCTAGCTGGTGACCCAGCAGGGGAGAGGCATAAGGACAGCCCCTCCTGGACACTTCCTGCAGCCTGTGCTCAGAGGTCTGGAGACAGATTTTTCTGGGCCCAAACCCAGCTCTGCTGCTTCTGGGTAATGAATGGGGCCAAATGGTGGACTCGGGGCCTCCGTCTCCGCGCCTGAAAAATGGGCACTGCAGAGACGCAGGCCCTCATGCAGGGCCTGAGGCAGCACCACCGTGCTCCCCAGGGACGGGTCCAATGTTCTGATGGCCAGCTTCCCAGACGGGTGTGTCTGGTGCCTCCCACTGTCCCCACAGTCAGGCTTCCCAAATGCCAGCCTCTCCGGGCACCTGCTGACATCAGAGACTCAGGGTTCCTCATTGCAGCCCGAGGGGCCTGTTTTTTGCATTTAGCAAGTGCCTGTGGAGGCTTGAATGCACAGCCCGGTTCTCAAGCTTTCTGCCCTCCACCTCAGCCAGGGGTGGGCCGGGGGCTGCGGGGCCGTGTCTGCTGGGCTTCCTTGTGCGGGCAGCTTGCTCAGTCGCCAGGCGGTGGCAAAGGCAAGGCCTCCAGGACACCTGCGGGAGGTCACTTCCCGGTTCTCAGCACCCAGCAGGCCTCTGCCCTTGGCCCCCATGGGGAACGGATCTACTGGGAACCCAGGATATAAAAAGAATGCTAGCTAAGAAGTTTGTCTGGTTTTGTTTTTTTAACACGAAAAGAATGTTTGGAGCCTTCCCAGGCAGGAACAATGAGATTAAGGGATATAAAAGAGGTGGCCGGTGACACGTGTAACCTGCCCGAGCAACTCCTCCCTCCCCGAGAGGGCTGACCAGTCGCGCACCCTCTCCTGAGAGCTCAGCCTCAGCTTCCATGTGCCGGCGACCAGCACGCACCGCTCGCTCGCCTGGGCGGGCCCTTCTGCGGCATTTCACGGCCATCCCAGAGCCACAGCAGATAAGGACACAGCCGAGGCAGCCGGCTGCTTCAGCGAATCCGGCCCCTGCCTCCGGGAAGCCCAGCCTGCTTTCCCAGCCTCCCTCGTGGTCGCTGTGCTGGAGATGGGCCAGGCCTGGTCGCCAGGGAGCTCCCTGTCCCCACTGCCCCACGTCTGTCACTTCCTTTGTCCTAGAGGGTCCTGCAGTGAGCCTAGGAGGACCACAAGCTGGGTGCAGCCCACCTGCACTGTGATGAGAACAGACTCCTCGCGAGCGCCCCCTAGAACAAGTGATCACAGGTACAGGCAGACTTGATGCTCACACATTCTGCGTGTCAGCACGTTTGACACTCACCGGAGGAGGCACAGGCATGGGAGGAAGGGTGTAAATTTCCAAGGTCACAGAGCCAGGACCCAGGCAGACTAGTCCGTCTCAGACCCTCCGTCGCCCCTGTTGAAGGGAGGCTCAGAACATGGAAGGTTCGCCCACCGGTTGTCGGCTGCCAACTGCCGGCTCCAGGGCCTCTGCTTGCTCTGCGGAGGGGACAGCCTGAGCCAACCCTAGGGGCCTCCAGCCTTGTGTGGCACCCTGGGGTCTCAGAGGGTCCGTCTGCCTCTTTGGGGACAACCCCACCCCTGGTGGCACACCCCTTTCCATGGCCAGACTGACACCACCTCCAGACTCTGCGCAGTGATCTGCCACCCTGGGCTGCCCAGCCGTCCCCTGGGAGACCCCAGAAGAAGGGAGGAGACAGGAGGCCCGTCCTGTAAGAAAGAGGAAGGCGGGGGGGGGGGGGTGCAGGTGCTCAGAGAGCAGGTGTGATCCCAGCCCCCACCACTGCCACCTCAGGCCTCCCTCCAGGGCCTGTGGCAGTGATAGTCACTCAGCAAACGCAGGCGCTTGACCGGAAAGAGGAGCAGGGGAGCTGGACGCAGGCGTGTCAAAGAAAACCGGCGGGGCCCGGCTCCCCGCCACGGCAGGGCTGGTGCGGGAAACCCAGATCCACATGTGTGGGGGGACCCGGACCGGCCACGGGGTCCACGCGGGCAGTTATGGAGCTGCCAGCTGCATACAAGCCTGGGCCACATCCCAGGGAGACTGGAACCCCATGTGACCACAGATGTAGTGACCTTAGCGGGGACAGTGCTCTCAGGACACCGCAGGTGGGCCCCCTTCTGCACCCACACCCTGGTGGCACCATCGAGTCGCACCTGGGCAGCTGTCTAGGCCGCCCGCCAGCTCTCCCATCCCCCGGGGACCAGAGCCCCTTGCTGGCCTCACCCCACTGTCTTCCACCCACCCCAGCTCCAGGGCGCTCTCCTCCCAAGGCCCGGCCTTCGTGAGGAGGACCAGGCCCTCTCGGGTGCTGGGAGTCCTAGCGTCCATTCCGTCAGCCTGGGGGCCTTTGGGATCAGTGTCCTGGCCCCTTCTCTGACTTCACCTGCCGGAGAAGGCCCTGCTGGCCAAAGGACTCCACTAGAGGTCACCCCCTGCCAAGACTGACAGCTGCTGCGTGTGGCTGGTCCAGCAGGTGGGCAGCGGTCCTCACAAGGACCCTGGAAGGACAGGGCATGGGATTCCTCCCGAACGGGAGTGGCCGGTGGAAATAGCCGTAGGGAGCCAACACCCACTGCACGTGGACAAGATGTCAGGGCAGGAACTTGCTGGGCCAGGTGTCCTCCCACCCCTAAGGACCAGGCAGCAGGCTCCCCTGCCATCTTCCCTGCAGGGGAGGGCCAGGCCCCAGGGGCAGCTATTGCAGGCAATTCCCTGGGACTAGCCAGGCTGGGTCTACTGGACACGTCCTGATGGCGTAATGGGAGATGCTGGTGGCACCACCCGCCTACCAGGCCACTGGCAGCTAGGGACCTGCCCCGGTGCCCACACGCTCCTCTCCAGTCCTCACTGGAGGAAACGTTCCTGGTTTCGCACCTCTGGGCTCATCACCAAAAACTTCGAGAACACAGCACCCCCGTGGCCATTGCTTGAAGGTGGGAGGCCTCTGTGTCCCCCGGCATCAGCTAAGGGCAGAGGAGTTCCTCTGGGAACATGCGTCCTTGCCTGACCCAGGGGAGGTGAACCCCATCTGGACGGAGGACAGTAACCCCGCCTGCGAGGAGGCAGATTCCCCAGGACTGAGCTCCAACAAGCAAGCATTTCCCTGGAAGCCTTGATGGGGTGGCAGAGTTGGCCTCCTGCAAAAACATGCCGTCCTCTGTCCTCTGGATCCTCCCTGGCACTATTTCTGCTCAGAGCTGGGGTGGCCTGGGCAGGAGAGTCACCTGGCTGAGCCACGGTGGTGCCCATGACAGGACAGCTGGCAAGAGGACCCCAGACCCTGGCCAAACAGACAGGGTTCAAGGAAAGACAGCCAGACCAGGTGGGAGGAGGGACTGGGCACTGAAGGAAACTGAGGCAGAAGCCCAGTGGTCAGGACGGACTTCCTCAAAGGCAGTGGGGATGAGAGGGGCTCTGTGCTAGTCATGTCAGGTCACCCGCTAGGGACTGTCATCTGGTCAGAGCAGCCTGAGCTGGGGGCTGACTGCACCCCCAGGCCACAGTGGAGCGGGGAATGAGTGGACACAGAGCCACAGGGCGCCCATCCTGCTGCCCTGGACAGTGAGGCCCTGGACCTGCTTCTGCGCCAACTGCGGACAAGGGAGAGCTGTCCCCAGCTGCCCCTGCCGCGCTGCTAGCCTGGCAGCCCTGGAGGTCTGAGCCCCAGCTGCGGGGACTTGTCAAGGGGGCCCTGAGTCCCGGGTGTGCGGAGAACAAAGGCCGGACGGGAGGGAGGGCGAGGCTCACCGCTGACGGCACCGCACCGGGAGCAGGGGATTGTGTCCTCCAACGGCAAGTGGCGCGGATGAGGGTCAGATTTTAAACAGGACGCGCCCCCCACACCACAGGTGGGACCCTCCCCAGAAGCGCTCAGCTGAACGCAGCACCACGCACTCTGACGGGGTCCGAGTTCATCAACGGCCTGTGTAAAGGTGTGAACAAGGAGAAACCCGGACGGGGCGCCCCAGGGCTGGCGGCTGTGGTCGGAAGTCCCGGCCGGCATCTGAAGGGACCCGGGGCACCAGCCAGGAGCAGCACCGCCCCTCGGTGAGCACCAGACTCTGTAGGGAAAGAGGGGGGATGCCCAGCTGCTCCTCTGAGCTGCTCGGGCTCTCCGGGGACCCCAGTGGGGGACGCCCCCGCAGGCCAGCCCCCGCCCTGGGCAAGCGGGGAGCTGGACGGCGGCTCCGAGGGCCTCGGGATGTGGGAGGGGACTCCTGTCCCCAGAAGGGTGTTGGTCTCAGACCTGCTGGTGTGCTGCGGGGAAGAATTTGGGACGAGCTGTTTGCTGCCACCAGAAAGCGCGTCCGGCTTCTGTCGACAAGCGCCCGCAGCGACCAGCATGATGGCACCCGCCTGGCACAGACATGGTGGCCCCCATGCAGTTCTCCAATCGAGGCACCATCATTGCTCACCGTGGCTGAAGTCCGGAGCCTTCCTCCTGCAGCCCCTCCACCAGCATGGACGCTCGACGACCCCAGGAGCGTCCACAGCCCGAAGGACCCAGGGGAGCCCACACGGGAGCCCCTCCTGCCGCCACCCAGACCAACACGAGGCAGAAGTTGGCTCCACCGCCACACGGTGTCACTGTTCTGTATGTGTCCAGCACATCCCTGCTGCCGCCGGGAGGCCACTGAGGTCCTTCAGGTGTCCCGGACTCGGGCCCAGCGGGCCTGTGGGCTCCAGGGTTGGGCAGCCTGTCCCCTGGGAGCCCCAGGCTGGCAGGACCAGCTCCCGACACCGCAAGGCCGTGGGTGGCCTTGAGACCTGGGCCCTTGGCCTCAGTTGGGACCTCCCCATTCATCCAAGAGTCCCTCAAGGTTCAAGGCTTGTGTCCCCTGCCTGGAAGCCCACCTCGTCCCAGCAACCAGTGGCCAAGGGGAGCCTGAGGACAGAGGTCCAGGAGCACTGTCCGCCCCTCCAGAGGCTGCCCACCCCTTCTCTCCACGCTGTCCTCCCCGCAACCTCAGAAAAACAGGCGGCACCTTTCCACCTCGACAGCAACAAGAGGGCCATTTCGCCCACCTGACTGCTGTCCGGTGGGGCTGCATCTGGTGCTGACTGTAACTGACCACATCCTGAGAGTGGACCCTGAGTGTGGGGTGGGCCAGGGAGGCAAGGTGGGTGAGGGGAAGAGGGAGACGGGGCCTCCTGCCCTTGACTCAGGACTGGCAGGTGAGGAAACCTGGAAACAAAAAATGGACTTTGTTCTCAGGCCTCCTTCCTTGTGTGGCCCCTTGTGCCCATGCCCCGAGGTCCCCAGGCCATACCCACCCCAGCAGGACTTCTCCCCATTCCCTCTCAGTGTCAGCAGCCACAAAACAGAACAGACTGGTTTACACTGGGGTGAGACTGGCTATTGGAGGGCAGCCCCCGCAAGTTCTTAGCATTTCCTTAAAGGACGGTTCCCTCGCCCAGTCATTAACTGGTGGGCTCCACCACACCTAGTCCAGCCAGAGGCAACTGGAGCGTGGAGGGGAAACTGAGGCAGGTGTGGGGCTCGTCACACCTAGGCCTTGCCCTCCTGCTGCCCGCGCCTCCTCTGTCTCTCTGCACTAAGGCTGTCTGTGCCCAGGGGCCCAGCAGGCCCAGTGGGAGCTCTGGGCATTCAAGCGGGGTCCCTGCCCCATTCTGAGACCCCAGCTGGAGGGACACCTGCGGCCCCTGCTCTGTCCTCAGGGCCGTCCCGAGAGCCTCTGACCAGTGGACCTTCCGCTTCGCAGCAGGGCCGTGGCCGAGCTGAGCTGCCGAGATAGCCCAGAGCTCTGGGCATCAGGACAGAGCTGCCTTCTCCCGAGGGAGAGCGAGACGGAGACAGAGATGGGGAGCGATGGAGGCAGATGCAGAGACAGAGACGAAAGAGAACGGCCGTTAGGTAGAGGAAAGCGGTCAGCGAGGAGAGACAAAGAGGATAGAGAAGGGGCGCTGCCGAAGCCCCAGATCCCAGGTGTCCTCCCCGAAGAGGACGGGGACAGGGAAGGAGATCTTCCAGGAGAGCTTAGAGCGGGGCGCTCTCTGCGCCCCGGGAGCTCGGAGAAGGCTCGGCGGGGCGGGGCGGGCTGTGCCCACTAAGAGGACGAAGGACAGACAGACGGGGCCTGGGAGGGTCCGCGGGCCAGGCCATCCAGGCGGGCAGTGGGGCCAGCAGTGAGCAGGGAGAGCTTTTGGTGGACGGGCGGTCGGGGCAGGGGGCCTGCGGGAGGTCTCAGCCACCACTGTGAGGACAGCCCCTTCTCCGGGCAGTTGGTCCGGTCTGTCCCGGGGGCATCACCATGCACAGCACACTGAGCCGCCAGAGAGTGAAATCCGGGCCGGCAGCACGGACCAGGGAGCCCCCAGGTCTGACAGCAGGAGACCTCCCGCCGCCTCTTGCTTGGCCGCTCTGCCGGGTGTCACTGCTGTTTGATGTTGTGAAATAGAGAGAAGCTGGGATTTAAGTGACCAGCCTGAAAGCCACGGCGCCTGTTTTGAGAGCCAGGGACACGCCGCGGATACAGCCCGCACAGCCTGCGTGGCCCGCAGGCGCCGCTCCCTTTCGTCACGGCGGTGGCCCCCGTGCGGCGTCCGTCCCTCCTCGGCCTCGTCCGCCAGCCGTGGGACGGGAGTGCGGAGAGGCCGGCGGAGCTCCCGGCCGTGTTTCAGAACATGGCCTTCGGGGGAGGCAGTCTGGCCAGAGCAGGGCGCCGCCGGTGACCAGCAGTACCGCTCGCACCCCGAGAATGTTCTGGAAGGGGCCGGAGGACGAGTGTGACCGCTCGCACCCCGAGAATGTTCTGGAAGGGGCCGGAGGACGAGTGTGACCGCTCGCACCCCGAGAATGTTCTGGAAGGGGCCGGAGGACGAGTGTGACCGCTCGCACCCCGAGAATGTTCTGGAAGGGGCCGGAGGACGAGTGTGGCCGGGCGCAGACAGCTCCGCACGCCAGGCTCTGCGCGTCTCCACCAGAAACAAATTCAGAGACAACCAGTTGGGAGTGGGAGCCACCAGGGCCGAGTGACCGCCGGGTCACACAGCAGTTCTCCCCGCCGTCTCCGGAACCTCCCGTGCCTGCTCCAGGCCAGCGTCTTTCCTCGACCCCGGGAGCCCGAGGAGCCTATCTGGGTCACACGTCCTAGAACTGGTGTGGACCTGGGTAATGAGCACAGTGCCTTCCCATCGGGTACAATCAGGGGCACAGATTCAATTTAGCATCTTCCTTTTTTTTCCCTTTTTAACATCAAGGTTTCTAGATCTAGTCAGTTCTTATTTTAATTCAAATCTGCCTTTGAATCCCCGAAGGCTTTCAGGAGCCTCTTCAGCTTCCCGAGCCTCCCTCCCCCTCCCTCAGCCTCAGGACACCGTGAGGCTGTGACAAACCTGAGCCACCAGGCAGCTTCGTGTCACAGGGAAAAGGGAGGCCGGGGGCCAAGAAGCCCAGGCACCCAGGCAGGGTCAGGCGAACGCCCAAGCCCCCCAGGACAGGGGAGGGAGCGCCCAGGTCCCCACCAGGCCTCCTTTGCACCCCATTTTTAACAGGGAGCAGACAAATCCACGCGCGGCACCAGGTGAGGCTGGCGGCGCCCCAGCTGCGGGCAGAGCGGGTTACGGCATGTATTTATCTTTGGGCCGTAATGCATGAGCTCCCAGAAAAGAGACGGAAGGCCGGGGCGGCATTCCTGGACGCTGGCATCACCGCTGAGGACCGCGCAGGGGCCACAGGCCCGGCTGGCGCTGGTGACAAATAGGTCTGCCTGGAGGGAGGCCAGCTCCTCCTGCTCTTGGAACGGGCTGGGGGGGCCACATGTAGACGGCTCCTCTGTGGCCTTCCCAGCCGGTTTTCACAATGCCCTCAGCTGCCCCAGGAAGGTGGTGCCCCGAGGACCTGGTTTCTGTTGTGTTTAGATTTTAATTGAGGAAACTCTGATTCACAAAATAATGTAAGTTCCCCATTCCTCGAATAGATGACAACACACCCTGGTGACCAGAGTCCTTCCCGCTGCCACTGGACCCTCCCCCGTCCCCTTCCCTTCTGGTCATCTGAGCTCTGCGGTCCGTGTCCCAGGCTGGTTTTGTTTTCTCGGTCTGTTTGCTTGGCTTCTTTATGTCCCAGCAATGCGTGAGCACATCGGTGTTGCTTCCCCTCTGATGCATCTCATTGAGCTCTGTCCAATTCGTCCTGTTGCCAGTGGCAGGAGGTCATCATTTTTTGCAGCTGAGTAGCATTCCATCCTGTGTATCGGCCACATGGCTGTCCCTGCATCTGCCGATGGCCTGTAGGGAGTTTCCAGGTCTTGGCATCATAAACAACCAGCAGGGAGCGTGGGGATGCAGACACCTCTGCGAATTTGTTTTTGTGTTTTTGTTGTTTGGGGAAACTGAAGCAGGAGAGGCTCGAAGGTGATGGAGTCAGTGTCTGACCAGAGGGCCAACATCGAGGCAGCTGGCCATACGCCCAGCGCAGGACCGCACGGTCCCCCAGTCGTAGGTGAGGACACGAGGATGAGAGTCGGGGCCCAGGTCACACAGCTGGCAGGTGCTGGAGGAACCAAGCCGGGTCTGCCCCAGTCCTCCAAACTGGACGCTGAGGAGGTGGGGCCCAGGGTGCACCGGGAGGGCGAGCGCGGGTTCCCCGATCAGCCCCGTGCCTGCTTTCTCTGAGCAGACTGCCTTCTTCCTGTGTCCAGCAGCCCCGTCGGTCAGCCCCACTTCCACAGCTCAGAGCCCCAGCACGTCCGCTGTAAGAGACTGAGCTCCACCGAGAAAGAAAAGGGAAGGGACTCCCCAGGGGACTGGACGTTCAGGGCTGCCCCAACTCGTCCCGGGGACCTGATTAGGAATCAGTCCAGCGTTTGGCTCCACTCTGCTTTGCTGTCCTAAAGTGTGACAGATGCCACCAGGGTTCCAGAGTGACTCCAGGGTCACATGGCCACCCAGGACCATTCGCTGTGGCCGGGATGGCCAGGGCTCAAGGCCTGAGCTGCGGGTCCTCCCTGGAGTCGGGAGACGGGACAGCACATTGACGTCAGGACCCAGGAGCAGAGGCCGCATGCTGGAGCACAGCTGCCCGTGGCCCGCTGAGGACACGGGACTGCATCTGTGCGCCCCACCCCAGGTCCAGGTGTGGGGTGATGCCCGAGCCCAGTCCAGGAAGGGGCCAGGCCCCACGCAGCCCCAGAGACAGGCCCTCCCCAACTCCGCCTCGACCCGGAGCAGCAAACATCCCAGCAAACTTCCCAGCAAACTTCCCAGCAAACATCCACACACCTCAGAGACGCCTCGGGTGGAACAGAGTGTGTTAACCTGCATTCGGAGTCCAGTCATATGTCACTTGACAGCGAATATAGGCTGAGAAGTGTGTCTTCAGGGCCTTCGTCGTCGGGCGAGGTCAGAGAGAGGAAGGACGCCCGGCTAGGAACGCGCGGCCTGTGGCCCCGTGTGCGCGGCCAGGGTCGACCGATGGTTGTGAAGGGACTCACAGCTACATTTCCTGCAGGGACGCCTCCGCCGGCCCTGCCTGCACCCCGGCCACCTGTCCTCGTGCCAGCCTCCCGCCACCCCAGCGCTGCTGCTGTGCGGGCCTGTCTCCACTCGCCCAGTGCGGGGCTTTCAGTCGTCGCAGAGCTCTCAGAACATGAGACCCAGCCTCTCCACCGTGTGGTCTGCACGACTCAGCCGTGTTCTGAGCACCCACCGTGACCCCCACCCCTGTGCCCGGAAGAAGCCCGAGGGTCACTCCCCCACCTCCTCCCGCCCGGCGCCAGGCACCCGGCACCCGGCACCCGGCACCCGGCCTGGCTGTGGCTGCAGGCGCGGCTGCTCCGAGCCTTTCTCGGTAACCCGTCGTCATCCGGGGACCCGTCGTCGTCCGGGGACCAGCGTCTCTCACAGAGCGGCCTGTCCTGCAGGCTCCCTGCTGAGCCCACTTCAGGACTCAGCTCCATTTCACGGTGGAAAAGTTCGGCGCGTGTGGAAGGACACCGGGTGGTGGCGAGTCACGCTGTGGCGAGTCCCTGTCCCGTCTCTGACGCGCTCTCATCCCGGCTCCTCTGGGCTTACAGCCGGCAGGGGAATTGCTCTGCCGCCCGGCTCACCGCCGAACTGGTTTCCACAACGGCGGCACCATTTTATGCTCCTTACGGGATTTTTGGAAAAGGCTGACTCGCCGCGCACCTGGGTGCTCAGGAGCTGGGCGGCGGGGGACGCAGGCCACAGAGAGCCTGAGGACAGGCTCTCCACCCGGAGACCAGCCAGCAAGAACCAAAAAATATATAAAAATGCCTTTTCCTCCTCCCGCCTTTCCTTCCTGCCGGTCACCATTCCTACCTGACGTCCTTCTCTTTAAAGAAGAGAAGCCCGGCTCCTGAGATAGCCGGGACGCCCCCCGGCGCCGGGTGCCAGCCCTGTCGCTCACGCACAGCAAGGGACAGGGAGGGGTCCGCAGACAGGCACCGACAGGCTCCGACTCTGGCTCGACCTCCAAGGGCTGTGCCCTGGAGAGTCAGCCACCCCTCCACGCCTCCCCTTCCTCATCCGTCCGAAGAGGCTCTCTGAGGGCTGGCACTGGAGCAGCTCTGGGCCACAGAGCTTGCCAGGCAAACCTGCTTTGCTGTTCGCACCCAGACCCGTGCAGGCTCAAGACCAGAGGCTTTCTCCCTCTCTCCCTCTCCTCGCCCAGCAACTGCGCTGTGTCATCATCGTCATCACCAACACCTTGTAGGGGCAGGCGGCTCCAAGAGGTCAAGTTTCTTGCCTGGATCGCAGCAGCCTGGGGTCTGCCCGCCCCTCCTGCAGCCTCCGGGGGGATGGCCAAGGCCCACGGCAGTCACCAAAGCCGGGGTGTGTGACGCCCATCCAAGGAGCTCGATAATCCCAAATAAGGCCCCCACAAGCGCCCAGGAGCCCAGCCGGAGGCAGAGCTCGGGGCAGAAATTTGTGGGGGCAAGCGCCACCCTTCTTGTCTCTCCCATCTCTCCGTGGACCGCGGCCATCCTATGGCGGGGCCCAAATAGCCGGGTCTGACCGGCCACCTGCCAAGCCGGCCCCTCCGGGCAGCCCTGCCGACAAGTCAAAATAACAGAGTGCGCAGGCGATGAAGAGTGGGGTCCGAGTGTGCAGGGCATGGAGCCGACCGTTCGGAGCCGCTGGGGGGCTTGGAAGGCAAACTGCTCATGTCAGACACTTGCACCCCCGCCTCGGCACCTAATCGTTTCATGACGGGCATTTTTGTTGAAATTTCCAGAGAGGTTTCTGGAAACCCAACACCCTTACCTCACCCAAGAACAAGCCGGCCTGGCCTCGGACCTCCTGAGGCTCAGACACCCAGGCAGTAAATCTCGGCGCCGGGACAGCTGGGGGACCCCGCCCGCAGCCTGGCGCCCCCTCTTCCCCTCTTGCCCACCCACGGGGTCGCTCTGGCCATGCAGCCAATGGCCTCAGCAGTCAGCTTTCTCACTGACAAAACGGATGCAACCGTCTAACAAGAAACCCAGGCTACAAAAGGGCCGGCAGGGGGAGTTCATGACGGGATGGCTGGCACCTGAGCCATCGACATGCTGGCTTGTGGGATGCGGAGGCCAGCAAGCAGGTGTTCTGATAGGAGCCCACCGTGGGCTGGCCCCTGCCCACCCTGCCCTCCTCCCCTCCTGCGGTCCTCACCTGGTCCCGGCTCTGCGCGCACCATCCTGAGGCTTGTCACTCGTCCCCTTGCAGCCGTGTTCCACGCTGAGAGGAACACCCGCTCCCTCCATGGACAGCTGAGGAAGTCAGCGTGCAGGGAGCTAAAACGTGCCCCCCGAGGGGCAGCCCTGTGCTGCAGGGACCCAGCAGGGACTCCCGAACCCATGTGCCGTGGGTCCATGATGGCAGAGCCGGGCAGGTGGCTGGAGGCTTTCTCTGATCACCTGGCACAGCTGTGACCTGGCGGGTGGGGATTCTGAGGAGTGGCCCCAGCTGGGCACTGGAGCAGCAGGGGGCCCTGGACGGCCCAAGACCCTGGGGTTCGCTTCACAAGGAGTCCCCTCCCACCTGAGAACACGCCCATCTCCTCCCCATGGTCCTCTGGTTCCCATGCGATGCACTGTGACTCCCTCGCTGGGTCACTCACTCACAGAGGGGACTTGCGGGGCTGGAGGAGCTGAACAGAGCAGGTGGCTGCGGGAAACAGAGCTTTCTCCACGGACGCCAGCCAGTCCCAGGGGTGGTGTGAGGAACCCACAGGCCCTGCACTCATGGGAGCAGGCAGCTGGCTCTGTGGCCCCGTCTGGGAGGGAAGGACCGCCCGCCATGGTCCCCTTGCTGCGTGCGGAGCACTAAGCTGCCTGTTTTAGGCTCCAGCCCACATGCTGCTGACTTCCCTGCCCGTGGGTACCCCCTCAGCCCCCAGAGTCGGAGCCCCTGCACCCACGTCCTCCTGGACAGCGCCCTTGGTGCCCGACATGGTGGTGCCTCGTGAGGCAGAGGCGCGAGGCCCCGAGCCTGCCGGGGCCCCAGGGGTCTGCCCACCCTCTCTGGCCTGGGCAGCACTCCAGGCCAGGTTACATGGGTGCAACCCTCACAAAACCGTCCCGCCAGACCCCAGAGGCTTTGCCAACGGGGTGCTGAGGCCCAGCGCAGGCAGCCGTCCTCTCCCACTGCCCGGCCTCCAGGGCGCCGAGCCCTGGATTCTCACAGTCAAAGGCAGAGGGGCCTCTGCCAGGGGGACTGGGCTCTGCGACCAAATAAGGCAATATTACATGATACTGGGTCGAGCGGCCTCTCCCTCCCCGTCCACAGCTCCGTCCAAAGCCAGTTACTGCCCGCTCAGAGAAGCAGCCATGTCACCTTCTAAATATGCTCGCAGACCCGACAGGTGACCACGTCCCCTTCTTCACACACGTGCTCGAAAGGTAGGGGAAGCGTGAACCTTCCCTTTCAGGGCTTGGAAAGGCAGGCTCAGAGCCCACTTGTGAGGGGCCTTTTCTGCCCTCAGATTCGATTGCAATCTTTCTTCTGCCAACACTATGCGACTGCTGCCCGAGCCGGGGTGACCGGGTGTCCCCACAGATTTATAAAGTGGGAGCCACGGTGGGCAGGGCCAGGGCTCCTACTCGGAATTTATAACAAGACAGGGATAAACACCAAAAACCCATTAGGAGGCTTTCAAGGCTAAAGAAAGCGTCCACTAGCTGGCAGGGCATCTGGGGGCTCACCGGCCACAGCCGGGACCGTCCAGCGCCAGGGCTCTCCCAGTTTCCGCTAGGGCTGCTGGGTAGACCTCATTTTTGGTGGGTTTTTTTCATTTGTTTATTTTAAAGGAAAGGTGCAGGCGAGCAGGCAGGCAGGAAGAGAGAGGAGGAGGAAGCTTTTATTTATTGCAGTTAGTTGTTCATCTCGGTTGCTCCCCGGGGCCCAGGACGTGAACCTGGGTCCCTGGGATGTGCCTGGACTGCGCTGGCCAAGGCGGCGGACCTAACCCCGGCTCCGCCGGGGCGCCCCATGTGGGCGGCGTCCGCAGAGTTGGATGGGGCACGGGTCTCACAGCAGGAGGTCCCCAGGAGAGCGCCACGTCACGTTTACCCTGAGACCTGGCAGTGCTCGGGGTGGAACGCGGGCCACCACCGTCTCTGCCGCACCGAGTCCTCCCTGGGTGTCGGGGGGGCTCCGGAGTCGTTTTGCAGAAGGGCCCCTGTGTGAGTGAGTGAGCAGACGAGACTCCCCGCTGCGTCTCCTGCCCACGGCCTCAGGGCTCATCACCCTCCGGTCTCGCCCGCAGTCCTATGGAGAGCTTTGCAGCAGCGTGGGGACAGGAGTCTTGAGCCCAGAGTTACGTCTGGGGACTGAGAGTCGTCGGTCCTCAGTTGTCCCACTGGTCCCTCTACCATGCCACAGCCACCGCCTGTGAGGTCTCCCACAGGCTCTCACTGCCCCGGCCTCCTCCTGAGACTGTCCTCCCGCAGGGGCCAAGAGTGACTGTCCAGCAGCCACGCAGCAGGTCAGGCCCGTGTGGGCAGAGCTGCACCGGCAGCTGCGCCCCACCGCCCTTTCCCCCACGCTTCAGGGAAGTGATTCACTTTCCCAGAAGACAAATAATGTCTCTGAGGGTCAAATGCTACTCAGACCCACCTGGGTGAGACGGCCCTGCACTGTGACTTTGGCCAAGTCATTGTCACAATCATTTCTCCGCACCCACCGTGTGCCGCCACCCAGGGAGCGTGGAACCAGGCGAGGACACGGCCCTCCGACAGCCCGGGGACAGGAAAAGGCGCCAGCCTTCAGGGAAAGCAACGCGTGCCCAGCCTGGCGCTGGACACTTTCCCGCACAGACAGCTGCCTCCCTGCGGAGCCCTGCCCAAGACACCTTCTCAGCAGCAGGCGGAGACCCCAGAGAAGGAAGGTTGCCTTTTCCTTCCACGCTCCGAGCAGCCTTGCTCGACTTCTCCGCCCACCCGGGAAGTGGACACCGTCACTTGCAGGGTGACACAGGTGAGAGTCCGCAGGGAGACTCTCAGCGCAGCAGATAAGGTGCGCAGGCGGTGGCGGGTGGCCTGGAGGGACTGGTCAGGGGTTGTGTGGGCTGTGAGGGGACCACCTGCCTTCGGTGACCCTGATTTTTCAGAGCTGGTGAGGCACAGAAGGAGAAGGTCCTGGCGCTGACCGTCCCCTTCGGCAGATAATCAGACAAGCCACGCCCTGCTCGGTGGGCGACCCGAGGCCACCGTAAAGTCTGTGGTGGTCACACCTCCGGGGGGCTGCCGGGCTGGATGGGGAAGAGTCTGCAGGTTAACGATTAACATGCAGGCGACACTTGCTGCCAGCCCTGTCACCTCTCCCCTGTTGACTCATTTTGCAAACTCTGCTGGCTTGGGAGCATTCCTGTCACCGCGCCTGAGATTCCAGCGTGGAGGCATCCGGCAGCCCCGGTGTCCCCACCTGCCACGGGAGGCCAGCCCACCGCAGACCGGCCCTCGGGAGGCCCTGGGACGCAGATGGAACTGGATCCTCTGCTAACGAGTAAGGAGCAGCCGTGAGGCCTGCAGGGGGTGGCGCCGGGGGAGCATGACTCGCGGCCAGCCCAGACCTGGCTGGACACCAGTCCACCCCTGGGACCCTGGGGTGGGGAGCGTCCCAGAAGCCTCCAGACCAGCCAGCTGGGGGACTGGATGTTCGTGAAGGCGCCGTCCAAGGTCAAACCGCCCCTCAAGCACTCACCCCAGACGCAGGGCCGCTCACCCTCGTGTGCTGACAGGTGGGGCTGGGCCACACGCTGGGGCATCTTGTGTGGAGGGAGGCCGGGGCCGCCTGGGCCTCTGTTTGCCAGTTCAGCACGTCCCCCGATGATGCCCATGACTCCTGAGGGCACACCCGGCCCGGCCACAGAGAACCGCCACCCAGTCTGCACTGCACACTGGCCTTGCGCCGGACGTCCGCTGCCCCTCCTGGGGCAGGTGCCGGGCCTCTCTGCGCCTCGGTTTACCCATTGGTCAAACAGGGCCAAGAATGGCATCCACCCCAAAGGCCTCAGGGAGCGAAGGTCAGAGGTGTCCGGGGCAGTCCGCACAGGGCCTTTACATGTCCCTTTACATGGGGTCAAGCTGAGACCCTGAGATGAAGTCGTTGGGGGTCACACAGGGACCCCCACACAGTGAGTGACCCCAACTGCCTCTCTGGAAGCCTCCTCTTGAGCCACAAGGCCACCCGGGCAGGAAGAGTGGACATGGCACAGAAGGCGGCGAACTAAGAGACGGGCCGAACCCCCGCTCACCCCAGGACCTGGGCTGCTTCTGCTCCTCTCTGAGACTCTGTCCTGTTCAGTTGCCACACAAGGCAAAGGGGGTCCTGTCCCTTCCCTGTCAAGTGGACAAGGACCATGTGGGTCAGAGGAGACTGACTGTCTCCACTTTCTTTGACCATTAGTGTCCTGTCCGCTATCCTGGTCAGCCAAGAGAGGGTCTTTGTTCAAAGTGGGAGCATTTTGAGGGCCTTCCTGGCCTCAGGGATCAACTGGGGACACTGTGCAGGGTGGGGAGGGTTCTGAGACAGAGCCCTACCTCTCGTCTCAAGGAAATTCAACCGCCAAGTCTGAGACGGTCTGTCTGACCAGTCCCCTCCTCCATCCGTCTGTCTGGTGAACGGATGAGTGAACAACATCGCTCCATCTCTGAAGGAATGGAGGGTGGATGGAGGACGGATGGGTGGATGATGGATGGAAGATACGTGGTTGCATGGATGGGTGGATGGATGGATGGGTGAATGGACAAATGGAGGGATGGATGATGTATGGCTGATGTATGGATGGATAATGGATGGATGGATGATGGATGGATGGATGGAGGCTGGATAAATGGATGAATGGATGGATAATGGATGATAGATGGAAGGATAGATGGATGGATAGAGAAGCTGATGAACCTCTTCTGGCCCTCAGTGGGAACTGAGAAACTAGGGCTGGGACATCCTCTCCGTAAAAGAGTGGGAGTCTTCTTGGCGACCCCCATCTCTACTTATCCCCAGAGGTCAGAGTCCATGAGGCAGCTGTCTTCTCAAAGCTGGAACAGCCTTCAGGAATGGCCGCCCATTTCCAGGATGCTCTGTTCCTTTGAGAGACAAGTTCCAAGGGCAGGAGGGGACTGAGTGAGGATTTGCAAAAGTGAGCAAATTAGCTGGAAAAGGACTGACTTGTATTTTGGTTTGTTTTCAACGTGTCTGAGGTCAAGACAGAGGCGGAGGAATGTGAATGGAGCAATCGTGTGTTTAGAAAGCAGCCCTCCAGTGGCTGCCAGCACAGTGCTTCCGAATCTTGGGGCTCCCTTTTTGTCAGCAAGCTCTAGGTTCTCAGAGTCCTCTGGTCCTGCAGCAACTCCAGAGGGAGCTGTCAGCTCCACGTCAGCCAGCCACACCCTAGCGAGAACCAGGGGACCGCCCGGCCGCCAGCCCTGCAGGGCAGAGATAGGCTCCACTGCAGGGTGCTGGGCCGACATGGAGCAGCAGGGCCGCAGGCACCGGACAGGGTCCCTGGCAGGGGCGGGGGCACAGCTGGTGCAGAGATGC
Organism: Solenodon paradoxus; assembly: GCA_004363575.1. Lineage (NCBI taxonomy): Eukaryota > Metazoa > Chordata > Mammalia > Eulipotyphla > Solenodontidae > Solenodon > Solenodon paradoxus. The sequence continues at coordinate 51,835 of RJWH01006231.1, forward strand.
TGCCCCTTCTCCAGCTGTCACCAAGACCCAGGACTTGCCTTTTAGGGAGCTGTGGGCGACTCCTGTCAGGACAAGGCTGGGAAGGGTGCTGGTTGTTTCAGGAGCTGGGCTGAAGCTGGGCCAGCCCTGGTGCTGGGGCTGCGGACTGGGCCTGGCTCTCCCTCTGTCCTCTGTAAAATGGGCATGTCCCCCACACAGGACACTGATGCTCAATGACTTGTGGGGGCCCTGGGGAGAGATGCTCCCTACCTCCATTTCCCCTCTGGGCTGAGACCCCAAGTGCCCAGCTCAACAGAGAAGTGAAATGTGGACTCTTCGGCTAAGGAGACAGGGCAGCTTGGGAACCCCTGGAAGAAGGTGGCCAGGAGGAGTTATGTCCCTCCTTGTCCATCAGAGGAGGGTTCCCCCACTTCCAGGGTGAATGGAAGGTGGATGGATGGACACACGGATGGATGGAGAAGCTGATGAAGCTCTTCTGGCCCTCAGTAGGAACCAGGGCCCAGGAGAAGGGGGTCTTGAAAGTCGGTCGGGGGCACTGCTGTGTTCTTAGTCTCAAAGAAGAGCTCTTCAAGAGGAAATCGGCAGATAGGAAAAGAGGGAGGGATGGAGGGCCAGAGGCATGGAGGCAGCGGGAGGGAGCCTCGTTTCCTCGGAGGCAGCTGCAGTCCTAAAACCTGACCAGGGTGGGTGGGTCCCGCACCACTGTCTCAGAGGCAGAGTTCTCCCAGAGCCCAGGGACTAGGGATCACAGACCCCTGACCCGCAGGGTGTCCTCGGGGAGGGCGGGGCAGAGCTGGGCTGGTGGCTGCCTTCAAAGTATTCCCAGTCTCATTGAGTCATCCCCGTGTGAACATCCTGCGGGGTGCTGGCCAGGCCACAGTCTTGGCGGGCACTCTGGAGACCAGGCCTGTTTGCTTTAGCCATTATTTCACACAGGTCTGTAATGAAATGTTTACGGAGGGGAGCTCTGTGAACTCAGATGGGTCATGCCCCTCCTCTGAGGCTGTTTCCTCATCTCTAGGAAGTTGCATAACCAACCATATTACAGAGAGGAGACTCAGGGAAGGCCTCTGTTCGATTCAGCAGCAAGGGACAGAAAAGAAGCTTTCAAAGGTGGAGGTGATTTTCTTTCCTATAAGAGGAGTCCAGAGGTGGGCATTTCACAGCTGGTAGGAGTCACAAGATCATCAGAGACGAGGGCCCTTCTCTCAGTCTGCTCTGCCGTACTTGGCACGGGTGTCCTCTTCAGTGTCCAAAATGGCTGCTTGAGCACCAGCCATCAAGTCTGCATTCCAGTGTAGGAAAGAGCAAGGGCAAATAAGGACACACTTGCACCTGGGAGTTGCCCCCACTCTCACTTATTCCCACCGGCCTGAATGTTGCCCTCTGGCCACTCGAACCACAGGTATGTCAGGACATTCAGTCTTTGTTCTGAGTAATCACATGCCTACTGAAAACAAGTTCTTTACTAAGAAAAGGGCAAAGAATAAATCCTGGGGGACGGGGGGCAGTGGCAGTCCGTGCACACCTTCGGGACAAAGCCCTAGTCCCAGTGACCTGTAGGACGTCACCTGTCCAGGGGCTAGGCTTTCCCTCCTCCTTGAAGTGCTGGTCAGTCACCTGTAAGGTGGGACAGTCGGGCCCCACGGCCTCTGCGTCTTCTGATACATAGCCCCCCGGAAAGGAAAGGGGCCCTTCTGGAGTATTTGCCCAGGGGGCGGTGTCTGGAAATGCCAGCGTTATCTCGGCCCAAACTGCCGGGCTGCTGTGCATGCCCACACTCTCTCAAGTGGTATGCGGTCACCTGGGTGCACAGCTTCGGTCCGGGCGGTGTGATTGCTGGTTCAAGGTCAAGGCAGCCACACCAAAGCAGTGCTAAGAGGATCACCTGGCAGACGACTGACGACCTCATGTCCTGGGCAGTTGTCACTGACACACCCGGCGTCACCCCTCCCACCCCTAGTGCAAACTGAAGAGCACTGTGATGACATCGCTGTGTCATCTTCCGGGAGTCGTAAAGCGATAAATGACCAACTGAATTTTTGTGGCTTTCACACTGTCCCGTGATAAAGTTATTTCTGTGTAAATACACTGTATCACTTGGGATTGTGCCTGAAGATGTGTCCAAATGTCCAAGAGGACCCCACTTCCTTGCCTTTCTCCAACAGTCCTAAGAGAGTTAAGGAACAGCCAGCTGACCCCAGGACCTTTGCACAGCCCCGAATGCACCTCCTCAGAGGCCTGTACATCTTCTCCCCACCCCTCAGGCCTCTGGGACACCTCTTCCCTGACCTGTCTGTGACAGCTTGTCATTCTCCAGCCCTCACCCAACTTCTTATTTCTACAAGGCCTCCTCCCCCTGGAGAGGTGGGCGGTGTGAGGTATTCAGTGAAGACTGGCTGACCGAAGCAGCCTGTTTTTCTAGCATGTCCCAGCAGCACGACTCTTTAGATGGAAAAGGCCTTACATTCCCGACGTAGGAATTCTAGGGCACTATTCTCGGGGTGTGAGAAGCCAGGACCTACGTCTACTGAACCTAAACCTTCAGAGCCCGTGGTGGCTTTTCAGATGGCATACCAGGATCTCTGGCTTCCATGGGAAATCAGAAACTCTGCTAATTCATTAGGAAAATGACGCCCAGCGAAATGAAGCCCTGGGAGTAAGGTCACTTAGAAAGCGCCCAGCACTTCCCGAACAGGCCAGGTCTGGGTGTGGCACCTGCCAACACCGGGGGTGAGCACTGTCGTGGATCCCCACTTCGCAGATAAGGAAACCGAGGCACAGAAGGAAGGATCCCCGCCCAGCTGGCGGAGCTGGCAGAAGGGAGTCGGGTGTGAGTCTAACATCTCTGAGTGGAGGTCCCCTGCCCTTGGCCCTGGAGCCTGGATCCAGGAATGTGGGGGCCCTGGCTGAACCCTAAATGCTGCTTTGGCACCCTCCCCTAGTTGTCTCTGAGCCACCCAAGAGCCAAATCCAAGAAGGAAACAAGAGCCTTTCACGGCCCGTGTCCCCACAGTCACCCGTTACTCAGAGGAAGGTGCCGGGGCACCGTGTCTCCTGGGCACACGCACGGGGCCCAAAGTCCCTGCTGCAGTCGCCTGGCCCGCTTCTCCACCCAGAAGAGGGGCGAGGGGAAGCCGGGGAGAGGCAGGAATGCAGGGGCCTGGGGGACCCATGAGCGGAGGGCAAGGGCCCCACCCTGCCCTGCCAAGCCCCTGCGGGGCCGTGCCAGCCATCCGGGAGTCTGACCGTACCCTTGAGGGAGCACCGCTGGGCCAAGTCTTGCCACCCGCCCATGGCCCTGCTGAGCTCACCCCACCCCTTATAGGAGCTCTGTGCCCACCAACCTCACACCGAGGAGCCCCCCACAGGGCAGAGTCCCCCACCCTCCCTGAGGAGCCCCAGGACAGCCCCCGGGGGCCACCAAGAAGCAGGCTCCAGCTGTATAAGCTGGGCGAGGTCCACGCGCTCCTGGGGAAGCGAGGCGCCGAGCGGGCAGCGAGGCTCTCGTCCGGGCCTGAGGAATGACGGCAGTGTCTCTGCGGAGCTCACCGGTGTGGGGCCCTGGGGTCCCTGCTCTGGGGCCCGCCTCCTGGACAAGTGGCCCTGACACCGCAGTGGCTCCAGACCCAGGGCAGCTCCCCGTGGACCAGCAGGACCTGGCGTCACGCTCAAGGTGGACAGTTCGCTGGGAACCGGGGCCGGCAGCTCTGCGGCTGTGGGCTTTGCTTTGTTCTGAGCTGCTGACTTTATCAGCTGTCCATGAGCTGGGGCCAAGGAACTCGGGCCCTGGGTTCCATCTGGCCCGGTGCCCTGGCTGCCCTGCTCTGTGCTGGGGGCTCAGCTCTGGGTAGACACTGTCCTTATCACTCTCGGAACCATCGGGACCTGTGACTCTGGGGCCTCCTGCCAGATTGGTAACAGACGGGTCCTGCCCCTCTGTCCCCAGGCAGCAGCCCCCACGCTCACTCCCTGCCGGTGCCTGCCCTAACCTGCCCTATAAGCTGACGTCTCACGACCCAGGATGGCTGAGCGTCCCCATTGCAGGCTGCAGTCGTCACCTGCAGCACCACAGGCTGACTATGGGTGGAGGTGGGACTTCGTGGGAATGATGGAGGTGAAGTGAGGACACAGGGTGGCCCTGACCGTGTCCTTATAAGAAGAGGGATAGGGACACAGACCGGCACAGGGGGCGACCCTGTGAGGATACAGGTGGAGATGAGTCTCCAGGCCCAGGAGAGGGACCCCGAGGACCAGCCTGCCCCCTGGGCCCCGACCCCAGCCCAGGACAGGACAGGGCCAACATGTGCTATGGTTCCAGTGGCCTGTTCGTGGTGCTTCTTGGGCAGCCCTTCTGCAGGGAGCAGGTGTTGGCTGCCAGGCCCTGACGGCACACACCCCGATTTCACACCCTCGAAGCAGGGAGGTGTCCAAGTTCCAGGCCAGGTGTGCACGGATCATTTCCCTTCGTCCCCACCCTCGGGCACAGTGCTCGCTGCTGCCGTCTCTGGGACCCCAGGAGAAGACAGCGGCCGAGGAGAAGCCATGGACAGGCGCCCTGCTGGGCGGCACGGCCTCCCTCCCACCGCCCCGAGCATCTGGCGGCTCCTCCAGAGCGGGCAGCCGGCCACCCCGCTCTCGCCAAGCGGTCCCGAGTCCTCCAGCGCACGTGCAGAGAGGAGACCAGAGCACAGCTCACAGGTCGCCCAAGAGCCCTGCCACCCGGGGGCGACGCCAACCCTAGAGCCTGGCCCCTGGGCCCCCCTAGCGCCCGCCACCACCATCCGAGACCACAAATGACTTCCAGTGAGAAACACAGCCACAGTGGAGGTCCTGCCGGAGCCCTCGGCCCCCACAGTGTGGCGAGTGCCGCTAACAGCCGTGGGAGCGGCCCGGCCACCCCTTCCAAGCGGGGGCCCCCAGCCAGCGTGGGCCTGCAGTGGGTTTTGATCAAATGTGTCCCAAGGGGCAGGAGGGTGTCCTGGGGACAGGGCGCCGCCTGCTCATCAGGGCCGTCTCCCGAGATGACCGCGGCTTTGTGTCCCAGCTGCCCCAGTGCCGCCGTGGGTGGGGCGACCCCTCGGCTCAGAGCCCTGGGAGAAACCCAGTCTGGTTCGCTCTTCTTCTCAGGTTCCCTGCAGTGTCTGGGAACGTCTTATCTCTCGGGAGAGGAGGGACTGTGAACAACCTCTCTCTGCCATTGTCACTTGCTGAGAGGGACGCTGAGAGCCCTAGGAGGGGAGGCTGGGGCAGCGGAGCCTGTGTTGTCTTTTCCTGGGAACCGCCAACCCCACCCACACTGAGGAAAGGCGTGAGGCATTTGAGACATGACTGTCCCCTGTGAAAGAGTCCCCGAGTGACACGGGGCTGGCCTTCCAGGTCATTTCTACAGCAAGCACCTCCGTTCAGTGGTGATGAGAAAGGCTGCCCGGAGAAGCAGGCCTGGTGACCACAGGCCTCCTGACAGGCTTGAAACAATCCACGCAGCACCATGCTTCTCTGGAGAGACATTTGCCATCAACTCTGGGAGGAAAGTCCCAGGCCTTCGCATGTTCCTTTGGCCTCTTGGGAGGAAAACGTGCCAAGTGCATTGACTTCTAGAAGGGACTTTCACTCTCCCTCTTCTGGTGGCCTAATGGTCTAGTACACCTGGGAGCAGCCCCACTCACATCCATTAAGGTCACAGGTTCAAGACCTGGGGCTGGGAGAACAACCAAGGTGAACCACTAAATAGATCTCCATCTTTGAATGACTTGCAAACAAAGCTAGAGTCTGCAATCTCACCCCTGATTCACTGCCCAGGGGTTGGCCTCTGTGTTATTGACCTGGAAACAACCAAACGCTTTATTTGAAAGAGCAGTGAGCATAAATATTTGCTCCATTAATTGGACTCCACTTAATTCCACAAAACAGAAGCTTATCTGCAGCTTCGAAGGGCAAACAGGCCGAGAGATGCTAGTCATACCTGGAAGAGTCCAAGCCAAGGGGCTTCCTGCAAGCCCTCAGCCCAGTGACCCACCCCTGGACAAACAGGGGGAGACTGAAGAGAGGCCGATGCAATATGGGGCTTTCTATCATTTCCACAGCTTCTTAGTTGTTTCCGTAAGGATGCATTGCAGCTGGTAGGCACGGGGAAGAGTTCTGGAGTTGCCTGGAAATTTCTGGAATCCTTTGGACCTGGGTTCAAATTCTGTTCTGCCACTTACCAGCTCTGTAGACTTAGGCAAGCTGTCTCTTCTCGGTACCAGTCTCCTCCACTGAACTCATGCCCCCCGTGGCTGAGGTCAGAGAGAGAAAAATAATAGGACGAGTAGTTAATTCCTGGCACACTGCTGCCAGAAATGCCTGGCCCCGGAGCCACCCTCCCGCACCAACAGCACATGGTGGGTGGTGGGGCTGGAGCCACCTCCTGGGCCTCGTTCTTCCTGGCCTGCCCCCGATCCGACCTAGCCAGAGGGAAAAGGGGGCATTTTAGGTGGCACAGGACTGGAGCTGGGGGAGCTCAGGCAAGCGGCTTCCCCTCTCTGGGCCTCAGTCTCCTCATCTGTAAAGTGGGACTGGTAACAGCATGACTGCTACTTGTGAGAGTGTGGGGGCGCCTGGCACTCAGTAAGTGTCTGTCAAATAAACAGTGTTTGTTAAATAAACAGACTCTCTGAAGGGAGCCCGGCGGTGGGGCTGTTCATGTTCAGGCCCCTTTGTAGGTTAGGCCCAGGAGAGCCGGGTCTCAGCTGCTGGCCTCCGACCACAGGTGGGGGCTCTGCACCTGTGTGCGCTTCCTGGTCCTGTTATCAGCTGCCAGCAGCTGTTGGGAAAGCTGGGCCAGGGAGGTTTCTTCCCAGATGGCCCAGTCCCACTG
>RJWH01006232.1:0-58658 GCA_004363575.1 Solenodon paradoxus
AAAAAAGACTTTAAGGAAGAAAGGGACACAGAAACAGAACTGCTAAAAGATTGAAGATTGCTGAGAAGAGGGTGGGGAGTGGGAGGAAAGAAGAGAGGCTTTATGTGACTATTATTTTTAAAGAATCAGTTTTCTAAAAATAAATTGACTTAGGAATATGAAGGTGTCTGTTTCCTCCCTGGAAAAAGAGAGGGTGGAGCTTGCTTTTCTGTGACATTGCTGAGTTAAAATAGATGTCATTGTATTTCACACCATTGGTTTTTGTGTGGAGACACAAAGAAGACATCTACTCCTTTTTCTATTTAGCAGCTGACACGATGGATGAAAAAACCCAGCTATTATTAGTCTTCTCTAGGTTTAAATTTTCTACTTTCTTCAACTCTGCTACTATACACCACATTACCGGCATAGAAAAGGGTTAATTTGAGAGCACATGTTGATTTTCAAATACAGTTTTATATGTGAAAAGACTTTAGGCTCGATTCTTAAGTGCTATAACAGATGCTCAATAAGTGATTATTGAACTCGCTTACTTGATAAACTTGACACTAGGAAGAAAAATGAACCCTTCCCTTACAGCCCCAGGAGGATTACAGCATCCCTGACCATCAGCAGTTCTATCTTAAGAGGAAAGGTCACATAATTTGAGCTATGTTCTATCTGAGCACATGTAATGAAGAACTATGAACCCGGGACTTCATATTTACATATTATATTGTATCTAATATTGAACACTAAATTTTTTTTTCAAAGGTGCAGGCAGGAATGCCAGACTCCAGCCCAGGGGTATGTGACCTGCGTCCTTTAGAAGTGATTGACCTAACTGCTACTCCACCAGGGAGCTCCATGAACAATTATTTTTCATTAAAATAAAATTAAATTTAGTAGAACAAATTGTGGGAACTATCTAGTGTTACGATTTAAGTTTCTGCTTTAAAATGTGAGCAGATTCTTTCCAGTGTCAAAATGGACAAGAGCTTTCTCAGAACCAAACTCAAGTTCTTTAGTTTAAAATGGACTCAAATTCCCTTTTCTGTTGCATATATTGTCATTTACTGATCTTCTTGACCAAACTGCAATCGGAAATTTTACATGAAATCACAAGATATTCAGATTTCACTAACTACTCTGCCAAATGAACGTATTTACTCTTGCGATTATTACGATTTTTCTGGATGCACAAAAGTTGGTGATTTAAATTTCCTAGTTGTTTTAATTATCTTACAATGGAAAGCAAGGACTTGACTGTCACCTGGATCTTGCTATAAAGCAGTTGTTACTTTAGGCAAATTACCAGGCCACTCTGGCCCTGAGTTTCCTCTGTTAGAAGAGGGGCTGACAGCAGTGATGAGTGTATAGACATAAGAGTCGGTAGAGCGCACCCTAGTGGCCTGGCAGTCTAGTGCATCCTGAGTTCAGTGACACAGACACCTCAAGGTCCTGAGTTCAATACTTGGGGCTGGGGAATGGGCAGGGGACGGGGAGTCAGCCAAAATGAACTGAAATAAAAATAAGTGAAGTATTTCTTCCTCCTCTCCTGTCTTGCCTGCCTGCTCACTTTTATTTTACTTGCATTTTTCCTTAAACAACAACAAGCGAAACTTAAAAAAAAAAAAGTGAATGAGTCTAGAATTCACTTGTCCCAGGACACACAGCCAAGGAAACAGAACACTTGTGTCTTATGGCTAGAAGCCAGAAGTCCCCCCCAAAAAATAAAATAATAACTAAAGTAAAATCAATGATTTCCTGGTGACACAAAAGAAATAACTCCATGGTAATCTTTGGAGGATGCTAGGGAACCAACTCCTGACTCTGAAAACTGGCACATAAGGAGAAAGAATTGGGATATCTCTCTTGTCTCTCTTGTATGAGCCATACCTCAAGGTAACCAAGTCATTTATATGGGAAAGTCTTGCTTTCTTCAATAGTTCCAGCTAAGAGATGCAAAAAGAGAAGCAGACTATCTCACCATTTTGCAACCCCCAAATAATGACTCTCGGCAATCATTATGAATGCATGTAAAATAAATAGGGGACAAGTTAACGGAGACTGTTATAATGCTTAGATTAGGTCAACAACACACGAAACCATGAATCAATATTAGTGTCACGGAAAATGAGAGCAAGGTATTATTAATGTGAGGTAATGCGGAGTAGAAAATCCTACCTGTGTAGTATTTTTGCCAAAATGATTGAAGCTGACTCTATGCCAGATCTAATTTCCAGTTTACAGGAAACACAGGAGATAGGAACATATTGAAGACACACAGAGATGGGTTAAAATCCAGGGAGTTCTACCGTGCAAATAATTTGACCTGGTTTCTCCAACAAATAAATTAGAAGGAAAAAGAAAAGAAAGAGAGAGAACTCAGAAAAAGAGATACAGAAACCAAATATGGTCCATAGCTATTGTTTGGATCCTGTTTCAAACAAACTCACTTTTAAAGAAGAAATAAACCATATATGAGACAAGGAGGGAAATTTGAATTTTGACTAGATATCTGATATTATCAAGGATAGTTTGTTAATTTTTAAGTGATACAGTATTATGCTAAAAAGAGGAATCATTATCTTTTAGAGATAGATTCTAAAGTATTTTTACATGGAATAATATGATTAGGATTCATTTCAAAATAATTCCGTGGCAGGGTGATGTGTGGAAGTATAGTTGAAACTGTTTTGACCCTGTGCTTGAAACTAGGTTTTGGAAACATCAAAGTTCAATGTATCTCTCTCTCTCTGCTTATGTATAGGTCTGAAAATTTTCCCAGTTAGATGTTTTTAAAATGGGAAAGAAACATTGTGATAAGTTATTGGGTGGTGTATGATCTGTGCAAGCTTTTGCAGCTATGTTTTTATTAATGTCTTGTGGAACCATACACGTTACCACAAACTGGATGAATGAAAATAACAGAAGCTGATTTTCTCAAAGCCCTGGAGACCAGAAGTCTGAAATCCCTCAGGGCTGTGCTCCCTCCAAGGGGTCCAGGGGAGCATCCATTCCTGGCCTCCTCCCACTTCTGGGGCAGCCGGTATTGTTTCATGTGTGGCTGTGTCCCCCCATTCTCCATCTCTGGTCACATTGCCTTCTCTTCTCTGTCATTTCCCTCTGTTTCACTCTCATAAGGACACTTGTCTTGCATATAAGGCCCACCCAGGTATTGTGTGTGATCACACCTCAAGGTCATTGATTTAATTACACCTGAAAGCATTCTTTTCCCAAATATGTTAGCATTAAAAATTTCCCAGGATTAGGACATGGATATACCTTCTTGGGGGTCTCTGCTGAAACCACTACAATGACATCCTTCAAACAAATAATTTAAAAACTAATAATCAGATATGTAGCTCAGTCTTTCTAAGCTTGATATTAAGGAATAACTATCGAGTTGTCCCTAATCCCTAATGGATGAGATGAGTCTTCCGTTCCACCTTACCACACAGGCAAGTCTTGTCATTTTCACTTCCAAAATGTAAATAAAACGTTTATATTTCTGTCTTATTCTCCCAGTGCCTTACTTTTATTTATCACATTCCACAGTAGTCTTCTTACTGACCTTCATGGCTTCTAATCCTCCTTACTCCAGTCCATCCTTCACACAGAAGCCAGAGTGATTAAGAACAGAAGACAACACAACTTCAAAATCTAATCACTTCTTCCTTGGTCCGTCCCTGAAATGTTGGTTCATTGCTTCCAGAATAAAATCCAAATTCAAAATTATTCTTCTTTTTAAATTTTTTTTAGAGAGAAGAAGGCAAACAGGCAGAGAAAGGAAGAAACTATTATTTATTCATTTACTTTTATTTATGTTTGTTTTGGTTGTTTCCCCTGCTACTGGGTCCCAAACTTGGTTCCTTGGGCTTTACATGGTCTACGCCCCAGCTGTGGGCTTAATGCCTGATCACCAGTGTGCACAAAAATTCAAATTCTTTACTCTGCCTTCAAAGTTGGGTGTAATTCAGATCCCAACTCTCTGTCTACACTTCTCTTGGGTCATTTCTTCTCTGTCCAGCCCCACTGACTTCCCCTTAGCATCCTTTTTTTTTCTTTCCTTAAAACAAAATTACAGGCAGGATTAAAGATGAGTAGGCAGGGAGGCAGGATGAGAGAGGAGAAAGAAACATCTTATTTACTTTATTTAGTTGTCCATCATTGGTTCTTTCTTGGTCCCTGGTCTTGGGATGTATGTGGACTGCGCCTGGTTTAAACCACTAGGCCACCAGAGTGTCTTCACCCCCCCCCTTAGCATCTTAAAACATGACAAAACCAATTCCACAAATGTAGATTCCTTAAAAAAAAAACCAGAAAAGAAAAACAAAATGAGGCAACCTCTACCACTGGAGTTGATGATTGGTTAAATGAATATTTTAAGAACAGAAACAATAGTTCATCTTGATACAGAAATATCAGAAAACACATAAACAAAATGTAAATATGCACTCCCTCCCTCTGAGATAATGACATGTTAGTTTACATCCTTTTAGAATGTCTGCTTAAATACCATAAATATATGATTACATAACTTGAAAAGCTTTTTCTTCTTAACAGCGTATTGAGACTCCGTTTTCATGTTATTACATGTATAGCTCATCATTATGTTTCAGGCTTGGGATCCATATTTCAAAGCTGCCCCATCAAAGACTAGTGCCAATTTGCATTCTCACCAGCAGTGCATAAAAGCCCTCATTTCCACCTCCCTGGAAATCTTTTTAATCTCTTCCAATCTGAGAAATGAAAAAACAGCATCTTCTTGTTTCAATTTGCGTTTCTTGGATGGTGGTGAGGTTGAACTTTTTTTTGTTTCTGATACCATTCACCTGCAGTTCTTTATAACTGTGTAATTAAAACTCTTACAATGGAAAAAAATAGCAAAATAGCTAAGGAAGAGCTGGATAAGGCAGTCATCACAGCATTGCAGCAATCTCAGCGCCATGCCCTGGCATGGAGTTCTGCTAGTGCTTTGAAGGTGGTTCACTCTTGTGTGTCTGAGGACACAAACTGAACTTTCTAGCCCTCACTAAGAAAGTCTCTTCTTTTCGTTGGATGTGAGTCCAAGAAAATCATCCTTGATTGGTTTTCTCTTTTAAGAATGGTTCAAGAAGGAATGAAGCTGAGCAGGTAAGCGGGAAGAGAGAGAAGGAAGAAGCATTTTTATTTATTTCGTTTAGTTGTTCATGTTGGTTTTGCCCCCCCACCTCGCCCCACCCCTCTGGCCCGGGGCCCTCAAGAAGGGAACCTGTGTCCTTGGGAGATATGTAAATTATGCCCAGTCAAAGGTGACAGACCCAACTGCTTCCACCAGGGAGTACCATCTGTGAGTAGATTTTAAAACTCGTTGCTTGTATTTCCGAAAATATATGTAGAGAAACAAATGAATTCCAAATTTAAGATCCAAGTTTCAGAGGTGGACCAGCAATTTGAACATGGTACTGTCTAGGTTTTGAGCATCTTTGGGTTTTAGCTTGGACTTCAGGTAACTAGGTGCAGCAAAATAATAATCACTTTTTCTGCTGTATAATTTAGAAAGAAGGAAGGTCAGAGAAAAGTGTATGGAAACAATACCTGATACCAGCATCCATTGTCTCCAGTACTTCAAATAAATGATTTTTTTTTGTCATCTGAAAAAAATGCCAGCAAGGTGTTTCAAGGATGTACTGTGTCTGACAGTGCTGTGGATTTTCCAATGCATTACAAGCTTGTTTACACAGCCATAGCAGGGAGGGATTGCTCCAAGAGTTCTTATAACTGTCCAAGGTACTGAAATCTTGCGTATTTTGTCCTGCAATCTTGCTCATTATTTTGAACTCCAAGTGACGTTCTACCATTCCACACTTCTTATGTCCTTCTTGTGTGTGTTAACTTAAAGTTAGAAATATTGAAGGGGATCCAGTGACTAGAGCAACTTTATATGTGTTAACATACCATATGAGCTACTTTTCCAAAAAAACCAAAAACCAAAAAAATAAGTGCTCATGGTTGTAAGCTTGAGACTAACTATCTTCCAAACAAGCTAAAAGACATAAATCAACACGACCCAAACTACAACTAAATATACATCTAGCTGCAAATGGAAATTCTAAAGAAACACAATTATCAGACCAGGTCATCAGAAATATGAATAGTTTGACTAGATAAACTAAAAAATCAGGACACTCTCTGGTGGCTTACCAGGTAAGTCCATGCCATCCATGCACATACAAAGACTTGAGTTTGTGATCTGGGGCTGGAGGAGTAGCCAAATGAACAAGTAAATACAATAAAGTGTTTCTTCCTCCTCTCTCTTCCTAGCGGCCTGCTCACCTTCATTCCTGCCTCCACTGTTCCTTTAAAAAGAAAATCAGGACTGCTATTCTTAACATTAAAAGTATCCTGTAAGATAAAAGGGACACATGAAAATAATATTATAATGGTAAATATAGAAGGCTAAGAAATAGAACACGTCATTTCATGAGACAGAATAGTGACATGGGAAAGACACATAGTCTGTATTACTGTTTTTGAAAATTAGTCTTTACCAATAAAAAGTGAGTTGTTATTGAATATGAGGCTCATATACCATGTGTGATGGGGGGAGGGACTAAAACTTGATCTTCAAGAAGGACGTGTCAGAATTTACTGAGTGAGTGAGCACTCTATTTAGGCTTATGATATAGGTTCAGTGCAAGAAGAAAATTAAGTGAGAAAAGATGATTCCTTCCTTAAAGGTACCCTGAAGACACAGAGAAAGATTAAGTTTGACCCTTTCATTGACCAACAGAAGTTCGGAAAGACTAAGCAAAGTCATACAACTTATTAATGGCAGAGCTGGGATGAGAAATGAGTAGCTTGATCTGTGTAGTGATGGTCTTCCCACTGCCCGACAGCTGTGTCATCTGCACACACTTTACCTGCATACGAACACGTATGTGCTAAAGTTACACACAGAGGACTAGAGAAATGGGGCAGTGACATGAAAGGGTAGCAAAGTGAATGGTATAAGAAGAAACAGTGAAGTGGAGTCAAGGAAGATATGCCTGGTTTCACAAAAGCTTTAAGAGAAGAAGAGAACTAACCAAGAGGCATCAAGAAGGAAGAGGAGATTCTAGGTCCCAGGTTACTAAGAGGATCCCCATAGACCATAGGCAAGCATATGGGGGATGTGGTTAACGAATACTTAATTAACTAGGATGCATCTGAAACAAGATATTTCAAATAATTGAAATTTATGATTACTTAGTCGCCCCCTCTAATATGTTAGCTTATTTTATGAAGGCTTGAGACCAGTCAGTATATTCCAGTTCCGATTGTCGTGGACCAGCTGTATGGCTTTGGGAAAGTCACCTGACTTCATTTTATGTCTGTAAAAGAAGGGACTCCAGAACACTGAGGTTCTCAGACTTGGCACAAATATGAATCACCTCTGGCTGTTAGACCTGAGGCAACTACCAGAATTTTCAGAAGGAGCACGTGGACCATGAAATTAGCTTTTTATCACCGGCATTGTTTGGAAAGTTCTCATGATCCCTACATGATCTCTAACTACAACATCCCCTCTATGAATGACATTTGATGATCCAATGTTCTCACTGGAAAAAGCTCAAAATTTTTAGACTGACTGCATCTCTGACGAACTGGTGATCACTGTACATGTTATAAACATTGTAAGGATCTGCCACTTTCCATAGTAAAAAGAAGAATGAGTAAGTGCCCCAACTCCTGGTTATACTCTTTTGAATAAATTTAATAGTCAAGAGTTTTGATGTCAACTTTTAAAATTCTATTTGCCAAATGTCAGATGAATGGATAAAGAAGATGTGGTCCATATATACACAATGGAATACCACACAGACCTTAGAAGAGATGAAACCCTGTCATTTGAATCAATATGGATGGAACTAGAGGGGATGATGCTAAGTGAAACAAGACAAAAGAAAGACAGATACCAGATGACCTCACTCATAGTTGGAATGTGAATAGACGGAACAAAGGAGCAGATGAAACAAAACCAACCCTTGGACACTTGCACTAGAACCTAGGTTTCCAAAAGGGACTGGGACAGGTAGGGGACAAGTGGTGGCAGAGCCCACTGGACAGTGGTAGAACACTTGTGATGTGGTGGAGGGCAGGACGTGTTGACATATATCTGAGGAATGGGGAAACTGCACATATAGGGAAGCTACACATATGAATTTATTTTAATGTGTAAAATAAAAGTTACTTCAATAAAAATTTTTGATTTCCAGAAAAAAAATGCTCTATATTCAATGTACCTGTATTACAAGTGAAAATTCTTAGCATCAAAAATGGAAAATAATAGGTGATGCTATCTATCTTCCAGGGGTAGAGAAGAGGAAAGCAAAACATCACTGTAAATATCTGGACTTCACATCCTCTCAGCAGCTCTTCTAATAAAATCACAAGTAACTCAACAGGTCAGAGACAAGGTGTAGATTTCCCTTCCTAATATTCTAGACTTAAATTGATTGTCTCCATCAGTCACGGCTCAGAACCAGTGAGGGTGTCACTCTGATGTTGAGTTGAAGCATAATGTTATGGATTTCATGAAAGAACCTGTTTCACTTGATACAGAGCTATGTTAGCTTGATCTTTCACTAAATGAAAAAAAGTAAGAAAACAAAAGAAGCTGAAAATATCCAGAAATGATTGACATTGTAACATATTTTCTCTTTTAAAACTAGTCCGATATTGATTGCTTAAAATATCTTTATTATTTAGTTGTTCATTTTACTTTTCACACCCCATCCTTGGGTTTCAAACCCCGGTCTTTGGGCTGTAGGAGCTTCACATTGGGACAGTGTTTCAGCTGCTTGAGCCACAGGGCTTTCCAGTCTAAAATGTATTTGAACTCATGTTTAACATAAAGGACTTAAATATTTTTTTCCAAAAGTTGACCTTGGATAATCATATACTCCTGCTCATTCTCCCCATCAGTACATCCGATGTAAAGCACCAGAGCACACAGTTGTAAAGTTGATGCATAGTGTACTGGCACTGGGCTGTGGAAATGAGTGGGAACTGAAATCGACTCCAAGTTCTGGAAACACTGCTGTACTTCCTGGTATCTGTCTGTCCGCGTGCACCCCACTTTCTTCTCCCAAGGAGTGTCTTCTGTGTCATGGTGCTTTTTCAATGGAGGAGGTACTACTCTTCTTGACTTGTCATATAGACTAGAAGAGACCTTGTTTATATAGGCTAATCATCATATAGTATAGCAGTGACCATCTAAACTTGCAGTGACCTTGTTCATATATTAGCAAATAAAAGTTTTGACCCTTCCAAGATGTTTTTTTCTGCGGACACATTCCATTTGGTGAGTGCAGAAGAACCAACATTTTACTATGTTGCAATGAATAGGGGCCAATGATTGATGGTCGTTTCCCAAAAATGTTAGGTTCTTTCTCACTGAAGGTTGTAGTTACCACTTTTTGGATCCTAAGCATCTGGCTCTTCTGAAATTTGTCTTGAAAAATATACCCCGTACTTGAAAAGAAACAAAACAGAATGATATTTTATAAAAGATCCAGCAAGACTCCTAGAAATTACAGTTGGCAACTTAGCTCTGAGTCCTAGTGCAAGTCATTAATTATTTTGCAATTCTAAACGGATCTATGTTTTAATGTGTATCAGTAACACTAAATGGCTGTTTCAACAAATATAGTATCAGAATCCTAATATAGGAGCATGACATAAACTGGAAAGAGATCCTCTTTCTGTAATCAGCATTATGACTCGACCACTGGCAGAGTGGAAGAGGCTCAGCAATGCAATGTAGTTACAGAGCAGTGAGTAAGATCTGGAAAAGTCCAAGTAATTCCAACATGACCACCTGACTAAACACTTCATGATGGCCACCCGAATCAATTTGAGGGACAAAAAAATGCTTCCCCAACTCCCTCCCTGCTCATTGCTTCCCCGATGCCTCTTTTTAAATTTAATGATGGCTCATGATTTAAGATTCGTGCTCTTTCTTGTCCACTTAGAGGGTTAACTTGCTGCTAAAATGCAGATGCTTCTGGAGTGGGAAGGGCCTTCATCAGGCACCAGCTCTGTTAGAGAACACACTTGGACTTGGGAAGAATAGAAGGGACTGTAAGGTGGGGAGCTGCTGATGAAATGGGGAGAGGGTAGATCATTTCAGCTGCAATTCCAAGAGGAGCTGACTCTACTCCCGAGATCAAAATAATTTTATGTAATTAGTTCTGAATAAGGAATGGTCATTTGACTTAGAGACACACATTTGTGTGTGAGAGGTGGGGATTTTGATTTCCATTGCTTAACTACCCATATTTCTATAGACAAATCGTTCTCTAGCCTCTCCAAGCTCCAGTTTCTTCCTCCACCAATATTTAAGTGCCTCGTATATGTCAGGGTCTGTTTTAAATGAACTCATGATGATAATAGCATTCCTCTTTTAGAATTGCTATGGGAAATAAATGGGGTAATCTTAAAAAGTGCTTGCTCTGTGCCTGGTAGAGGGTAGGAAAAAATCTGTGGCGCAAATAATCACAAGAATGAGCCTTAAAGTCAATTGTATGGTGAAGAATGGAAACTCGACTTTCAGTGATGAACATACTGTATAAATACAGATGTTGATTTACAATGTTAAGGGATCAGGAGCCATCAGTAGGTTCTGAGCAGCGGTCACTTTATATTTAATGAGCCCCTTCTGTTGCTCCTGCTCTAAGAATAAACTCAGGAGGCACATGGGAGGAGGAGAAAGTTACAGCGAGACAGACCAAGTAAGTGGTTATTACAACAATGAGGTGACCCATGGGAGTAGCTTCAACCAGGACAGCAGTCGGGGAGAGGAGGAGGAATGGCTGGCATATATAATGAAGTTCTGGACTGTGCTCAGGCTCTTTATAGGACTAGAGTAAAACTTTGGGAAAAAGAAAAATGTCAAGGGATTATGTTAAGTGAAATAAGTCAGAAAGAAAAAGAGAAATTCAAGATGGCGTCACTCCTACGTAAAATATAATGAAATGAAACAAATAAACAAAGTCCAGCAGAAACTCACAGGGCATAAGATGATGGCTGCGGTGTGTGGGCCGGTGTGTGAGGGGGGAGGGAAAGGGGAGGGAAGAAGATGGTGGTAAGGACCCTGAAACCCGCCCCTCCCCCCGGTGATGGGTGTGGTATGAAATATAGATTGAGATGCAATTTCACCATCCTAATATGAATACAGCATTGTGAACAAAACAAACAATAAATATTACTATTGAAAAAGTAAAAATAAATTGCATGAAAAAAAAACCCTCTACCAGTGTTATTTCAATAAAAAATTCAAAAGTACGAATGAACCCTTAAATGTGTAAATCTTGGCACAGTTTACAAAGCACTTTTACATATATTGTGTCCTTAAGCAATCCTGTCAGGGGATCAAACCACATACTTAATATCCTGTTTTCTGGATAAAGAAACTGATGAAGCTTGATACAATTCACTTGCTTGGCCGTACTTCCTCCTGAACAGGATGGCTGACTAAAATGTGTATAATTTGGTCAAAAACATCACTCTTACTCCTTATTCATATATTTTTTTAGATGGAGGAATTCAATAAGGCTCAGAGAGATTTTGATTTGATTTTCCGAAAACTTAAAGTACAAGTGATTTTAAGAAAAGTATGAGTTGGTCAAATACTTGTGCATATTGGTAAAGGGTAAGAAGAGTAACTTGACAAGAAGAGGAAGTCGGGCAATTTAATCTCTAGCAGGTAAAAGTTATTGTAAGGGCCGTGCAATTGGGATAGTTTCTTTAAGCACTGGAAGACTTGAAAACATTTTGACAGGAAATAAGAAAAGATCTCACTTCGCCAAAAGTTTCTGAAATTTTGGAAAAGCTTATCAACACAGGACTTGGAATTCCTTTCATGAGATATATTCAGAAAACTTGGAGAGTCATATAAACTGGAATCTTATTCAGAAGTGGAACACCGAATTAAGAAGTATCTTAAAACGAGCTCTTCCAAATCTGGAAATTGCTCTGAGTCAGCAAATATTTACATGATTTCATTGTAGGAGAGGAAAGTTGTAACATTTCATTTGTTCCAATCATTTTCAACCTAAGGTTTGCTTTGAAATTAGGCAGCAAAAATGAAATAAATATATTTAAAAATTTCCCCTTGAATCAGGAGACTACATCTCACCCCTTAGTAGGCAAAAGTTTCCTATTGGTCAGATTACCCCAAGCCTTTCATTGGCTGTCTGAGAGACGCATCTGCCAACATGCCACCCAGTGGGCCCCTCAGAGGATTTTCACCTCTTTGTCAAGCTTGAAAGACTCTGCGAATAAGACTTGTCCATAAATAAATTGATTATTTGAAAACAGGTGTGCCTATTACATGCCTTCAAATTTTGGTTTAAATGAAAACCTTCCTAGAATGACATGAAAAGCAGAGCTCATTCATTATGGTGTGTAACCTTGCTGAGTTCTTGTGTTTAAATTCAGTAAAATACCATATGTGCCTGTCAACTTGGTGTCTATGTGTGAAAACACACATCCATTCATGAAATATGGTTTTTCGGGGGATTTGGAAAAAAAAGATAACTTCTTAGACTAAGTCTAGGAGAGAAATCTGAGCAAACAAGCATACAACTCCTTCCTGTTCTGTAGACAGTGGCAAGGACACTGAATTTGAAGAAGGCGTTGAGTTATTTTAATGACCTGCTGTGGTCAGGAAATTGGTTTCTCCCTCTGACTCAACTGATCTCTAGTTACATTATGACATTAAACACAACGGAAAGCAAATGCATTTGACCTCTTAAAAAAGTCAATGTAAATAAAAACAAGAACAAAAACAAAAATGTTGGCGGGACTTTTCTAAAATAAATACACTAAATCGAAACAACAACAAAATGCAATCTTTGTTTAGATCCTGCTTTTACCCAACTATAACATTTCTTAGAGCTTGAAAATTTCAAAATAACAAGTTGAAAGGAAAGGTAAAAATAATTGTAGCTTGGTGTGTCAAACATTTCACCTGGGGTTGTGTTTGGATGGTAACCCAGAGAGAGGGAATCAGCTTAATGCCTGTTTTGTAAAAAGCAGGATTATAGCTCCGTACATTTTAGGTACAATGTTTGGCACAATGCCTTATGGAAGCTTAAATCATATATATTTTTTTTAATTTAAAATAAGACCAGGGAATGCCATGGACAACACAATGACTACAGTTAATAATACTGTATCTATATGTGAACGTTGCTAAGAGTAGTTCTTATAAGGTCTTATCACAAGGAAAACATAACTATGTGTGATAACGGATGTTCAAGAGATTATTACTGTGCTGATAAATTAGCAACATATATAAATATCAAATCACTATGTTCTACACCTGAAATAAATATAATGTTATATGCCAATTATATCTCAATAAAATTGAAAAAAAAATAGAGTTTACAAGAGAAAGGATGCAGTTCCTTACGTGAAACTTGTCCACCAGGCTGCTGTTTTAATCACAATTTCTTTGGATGACTCTTCATTAATTCTCAGTCAGAGGTTGGAATTAGCAGGATCAATCTGCTGTAGGACTTACCGCAGTTTGTCATGGAGTAGTGTGATGGAAGACACCCTTTGCCCTTTAGCTACTGAGGTGTCTCCAGCTTTTCCAGCCCAAAGCAGAGCCTGAAATTAGAGCAGCATATAGTTAAGGGTGTGTTTTTTGCAAATGCTGGTTGGGACATGAAGACAAATGTGGGAGTGATTCAATGCTGAGAACAAAGTGGAAGCTTCATTCGGGGAAAGAAAGCATTTCTCTTAGTCAGAAGCAGAAAAATACTGGCTGATCTGACTCATACGTGCAATATAAAGAAGCGAAGCAAGCAGACACAACAAGGAGAAACCCTTGGACCTGGACAGTAGAACTGAGGTGACCAGGGGGGAAGGGGGTGCTAGGGGCCCATGCATAGTGGTTGGCGTGGGTGTTAGCATGTATTTAATGAAGAGCAAACCTGCACATCTCAACTTAGATTATTTTGTAAATCAGTTATCTCAATAAAAAGTAAAATTAATTAATTTAAAAAAGAAAAGCCTTTCCGTAGAAGTTTGTTTCATGCTGTGACCGTATCCGTTTTTACCACTGAGTGGGTACGTACCGGGTGTGTGGGGGGATAGCTTCAAAAAATGACATGGAAACCTTTCTGCAAATCTTTTGAGAAGAGGACTTGGCGGTCGGAGAGTGGGGAAGCTCTGGCGAGACTGGGATTCCCGCCCCGCCCCCGGATTTCAGGGAGGAAGGATGCAAGGAACCCACTCCAAGGCAGATGAATTACAATATCAGAATCCATCCTGATATTGCAAATTGCAAGTAGATTTCAACGTGATCGTTCCTCCTCCACTTCGCTTGCCGAAGCAGCACAAAGCAGGATTCCGCGAGCTGCTACATCGCTCCCTGCGATTCGCTGTCCGGGACCCTCTCGGCCTCACCCCGCAGCCCGCTTTCAACTCCTCCGGCGAAGCGGCTGGGGCCGGTCACGCCGAGACTCCCCGCGTGGCCGGCAGCACCCCTGCGGTCTCCGGCCGTCCCGGGCTGCGGCGCGGGGAGGGGATCGTGGAGCCGCCAACTCGCAGAAACTTCCTCCCGGAGATGACTGGGGCTCTCCCGCGTCCCCAGCCCTCCCACGCCGGGCCACGCCGCATTCCTTAAAGCGCTGCGGCAACGACCGCAGGTTCTGAGCTGCAGAGAGAGACCTGGGCGACCTGCAGCAACGTCGCTCGGGCCAGGAACGGCGCCCTTTTGCCACCGAGTGCGCCCGGGACGCGGCCGCCGCCAGCCTGGTGCCGCTGGCGGGGCCCGGCCAGCGCCCGGAGACTTTGCGCCACGATGCTTTGTTTTCCTGCCGCAGGAACGCGAGGCGGTCTCTCCCCACCGGACTTCACCCGCCCGCAGCGATAGCCATGGAAGTTGCCGTGGCGCAGAGCGAGAGGGGACCGCTGGGCGCGGCATCTTTTTTGGATGCTTTTTCTCTGCACCGATCGCTTCTTTCTTCCATATCGGGGTAAGTGGAATCCAGTCTGATGAGAGGGGATAGGATGGAAGGAGACGGTAGGGGATTGCAGGGGCACAAAGGGTTAAGGTGCTAAGTTGTCTTCCTTGGGGGGGGAGTCCTCCCCCACCCCCGCCCCCAACCTCCACGCTCAGCCGGTTCTTTCCAAATCCGCAGTTTAGGAGTTGCATGCACTCAATTAATTCCTGGCACTTTAGGGGCGGGGTGTGGGGAAATTAATTTATGGTGGCCCCCTCCCCACCCCAACTTGTCTTTGTCCACATTCTGAGAAGGGAGAGTGGACGTGGAGGTAAGAAGAAACCCCAGAGGTCGGGGTGGCAGGGAGGTGCCAAGTGATTTAGCTGCTTCCAAAGGCCAATGGTAGTGCAAGCCTTTAACTCAGCAAGAACTCTGGGCCCCAGCTCCTGCTCCATCAGTTTAACGGTCAGTCCCGTCTTTCATAGCCCTTCCCCCCATACATGTTCTGCTTATCTTTTTTGGAGGGAAGGATATTTCAGGGGCCAAAATAACTTTTGATGAAAATATCAGCAGCCCAAAGGATGCCAGTACGTTTGTTGATTGACTGAAGGAGGCACCCGCGGCTGCATGTTGTGCCTGGGACAGTGAGCTAATTCCTCTGCATAGACCCAGGGCACCAGGAGAGCCCATTTCATTTTGCAAAGGGCTGGAGTCTTAGCTCTTCATTATCCCAAAGAACCTATCTGACAGCTTCAGGGTCAGAGTCATGCGTCCACTGACCAGGTGAGTTCACTAAGGTTCTAGTCTCCATGGAGTGACCTTGGATATCTTCTTTACCTCTCCAAGCCTTAGTGTTCTCACCTGTAACAGGAGGACAGTTAGAGCTTCCTCAAAGTGATGTAGGAGGCCTAATGGAGGGAAGTATGAAAAGAGGAGGGGCAGTCAGTAAATGTCAATCATGCCCCTCCACCCACCCCTGGTTGAGGAGATAGCCTACTTTTCCTGAGTTCTCCTCTCTCTGTCTCTCAGGCAGGTAATAACACTGCACTGCATGACCAGGCTGGAGCTCTCCTGCTCTGGAGCACTTGCAGACAAGAGGTCAGGGTGAGGCTCTGAAGGCTTTCTCAGGAACTGGGAAGCAGCTCCCTTGGGGGTTGGGAATAGGACTTACATGCATACTGCTGACTCTGGGGGGCGTAATTCTTGGTTGGTCTTCTTCCCACATCTCAGCCTTCTCATAAAGGAAAACAGAAGGTGGAAATGAGTCCCAGAGAAAGTGGCTGAGGGGTCAGAGTAGCATCTTCACATCAGAACTGGTTTTGCCTGAATGGGTTCTGCAGAGATCTTGGGGCTCTACCCCTGGCAGCCTGTAGGGTCAGTGACAAAGCACTTCCCAGCCCTTCCCAGAGACAACGTGGATTGCTCTGGATTTTGTCCTGGGACTCAGAAACCTGCATGTTGCAGTGAGGGATGGATGATGATAAAGATGCTGCTGACACAGGGCTCCCCAGAAACCTCCACGGGTTCTAAAGATGCATGCAATTCAGAGAACAACTGTTGGTGGAGGGGTTTAGGGTCCTAGCAGGCAAGCTCAGGAATGAGCTCTGCAGTCTTTTTCTTAAAGTCAAGGCAACTGTCGCCCAACTTCAATTCTTTCTTTCTTTCTTTTTAAAGAAAAGGTGCAGGTAGGAATGGCAGTGAGCAGGCAGGCAGGCAGAGAGAGGGGCAGGAGGCACTTTATTTTTTTCGGCTGTCCCATCTTTGGTTGTTTTTCTGCCCCAGTCTTGAACCAGGAACTCTGGGATGTATGTGAACTATGCCCAGTTTAAACCGCTAGGTGTAGGGCTTGCCCCAACTCAAATTCATAGCACTAGACAGTAAGCCCCATGAAGGCAGTATCTGTTCTTGTTCTTTGTCATAGTGCCAACACCTAGCATAGTGATGGCACTAGAAGGGGTTGCGGATCTGTGTTGAGTGGGCAGTGATTTTTATTCACTTACACTACTTCCTTTCCAACTCTGCTACATGCAATTCTTGCCTTCATGGAGCAAGCGTTTCTTAAGCATCTGCTACAGGCAAGGGTCCGTTGCTAGGCATCGGAAGGAATTTGTAAACATCTTTCATATCGGTACTTGGAGTGGCCCATTCTAGAGCATCTCAGCACCACCTGGCTCTTCTGGAGACCCAGGCCCCGCCACAAGCTCCCGAGAGGCTTCAGGCGGAGCAATGAGACGGGTCAGAGGCCAGGTTTAGCCTTTTTGCGGAAAGATGTCTGAGGTCTCCGCACTTGCCCCTGCAGGGGCTCGGGCTCCTGGGGCCGCCGCTCTCCTCCCGGGCAGAGGCGCCTAGCCCCTCCCGGGCCGGTCCCAGAGCAGCGGCCCCAGCCGGGCTGCAGGTAGCTGGGGAAGGGACCCGGCTGCGCCTGGGGAGTGAGCTTCCCCGGGCGGGGAGAGCGCGGCCAGCTCGGATCGGTCCCAGAACAAAAGGCTCATGGCTGGCACCGGCCTCCTCGGAGTACGCTGGGGTCGGGGGTTTGGGGCGCAGGAGGGGGAGCCAGGCGCCGGAGGGGGCTGGAGTGAGAACATGAAGTGAGAGCAGCAGGGAGGGCGCGCCCGGGGTGGGAGCGGTGACCGGAGTCACCGAAGCCGAGCTCTGCGGCGGGGACGCCGCGGCCCTTTCTCCGCCTCCTGCAGCGCCTTCCAGGCAGCCAAGCGTGTCTCCGGCAGTAGCTCCGCGGCGAGCCGCAGCCGCCTCCACGCCCGCCCGCCCGCCGGCCGGCCGCGCCAGTAAGTAGCGCTCCCCGCCGCCCGGGGCCGTCCGCCGCCGTCCGCCGCCGGGCGCCCGGGCCGAGCGCGCCTCCGGGTCCGCGCTCCGCCCGCCGCGCGCCTTCCCGCCGAGGCGCGGCGTCTGCGGGGCGGCGGGGAGGGTCGCCCGCGTCGCGCTCGCCGGTGCCGCGCCACCCCTGCATCCAATGGCTTTCGGGGGGTGGGGAGTGGGGGGCGTCGCCGGGGGGCGAGGAAGCGCGGCCGGGGTGGGGCGTGTGCGCTCGCGCCGCCGAGCCGGCTGACGTGCCGGCCGGAGCGCGCGCCCGGCGAGGGTGTGCGCGTGTGTGCGCGGGAGAGAGTGCGCTTACGCCTTCGGGGGCTGGAGTGACTGCAGTGGGCTTCTCCCTGCGCCCGGTCTCCTCCGGCTGCTCAGCACCCGACCTGCGGGCGCCGCTGCTCGGAAGCGGCTGGGCTCCCTGGTCTTCCCCAGCCTCCCTCTCCATCCACTCCTCGCCCGTCTTACTTTTCCTCTGACCCCGGGGGCTGCTGTCCGCCACCCCTCCGCCGGTGCTAACACCCCAGCCGTCTCCAGTTCGCTCCCGAGCCACTAATTTTCCACTTGTCTTTGGCCGGACTTCCTCCACGAGCCAGTCCAAGGCTTCCCCATCCTTGGAAATTGTTCGGTTGGACTGCTGTGCAAGGCGGGTCGAGCCTGAGGACTTTAATTCATTTCGATCCTTTCCATTTCCTCCCCTTCTGGGCAACGGAGCAATGAAATTTCCAATCGAGACTCCAAGAAAACAGGTGAACTGGGATCCGAAAGGTTGGTACTACCTACTTTGGGCTGCCCTGCCTGCCTCTCCCGCGTGTGCGCGCTCCCCCGATTGGAAGCACTCTTGCTCCCCGCAGCACCGTGTGTCCTGAGGCTGGAAAATGCGCCTGGGAACTGCAGCGCTGGTGGGAGGAGGGCGGAGGCAGCGTGGGTTCCCAGCCCAGAGTGTCTGTCATAATCACATCATCATTGTCCCCCCTGGATCGTTTCAAAATCTATTTAAAGCGACCCCACGCCGGCTGTTTGTTTGGCAATGTGTCGGTATTTGCTTTTGACTTTGCGTGTGCGAGTCTGTGCTTGTGTGTGTCCTTTGTTTCTGGTGATCTTTGTCTCCCTGGCAGATGGGTGGGGTGCCTCCCCCTGGACCTGAAGCTGCGCCACCTGTCCTGGGTGTCCTCAGTGGGAAAGGTTTCCTGGCAGCCAGTGGAGCTCAGATCTGCCGCAACTGTCTCTGGAGATGGCCCTTCTCACAGGGCACACAGAATAATGGAGCCCACGGGGCCTTCCGACTCTTTGCTCAATCTTATTACCAAACCAGGCAGCTAGTTTGACTCAGACCCGAGTAGTGGAGGGAGGGAGGCGGGAGTGGTGGGAGAGAAGGGTGGGGCCGGCTAGCACTCCGGAGGGGACTCTCAGTGTACCGAGTGAGCGGTCCTATTCTTTTCAGGCTCTTAGGAATGTTGGACAATGTTCCTTGGGCGCAAAAAGGGAGCGATTAAGACAGATTTGTGTGTGTGCCTAGCTTAAGTCACTGTGCCTGTAATTAGCATACAGATGTCCACTATTCTCAGTGAGCCTTCAGTTTGGGAGAAGAACAAATTGAAAGGAGGGTCCAGTTTTGACCAGAATGCTATTTAGCATTTTCTTAGCTCATCTGCAGGCTGGTCAGGCTAGGAGAAGCCTTTGTATGTTGGGATTTAAATTTGTTGATTTGTTATGTATATGTGTTTATCCGTCTTCAATGCGTTTATTCTTTTCTTCAGACTGGGAAAGAGGAAACCCCACTCATTTCTTGAATAAATAAATGTCTGGCTATTGAAGGAGAGTGAAGAGATCTTGTCTGTTTTCAAACCTGAGGCTGTTACACCTTAAACACAGCCTAAACCTATTTTGTCTCTAGATCTCTGGAAATAAGGACGCGTGCCTTGGCTGTTTTGTTTTATCCCTGAAAAACATTTTTATCAAGTACCTACTATATACCAGGCACCAGTGGTAAAGTCAGAACAGTATAGATAAAAGTTCTGTCTTGTGAGGAAGACAGACATACATTAATCATTCATGGCACCGAGGAGTACAGAAGTTTATGTGTATTCCATGAAGGAGATCATCAATTTTAAGAAAATGTCTGATGGAAGAGATCGACAAGGGACTGAGAAAGTGTGTGTTTAGGGAAGGTAGTCTAGACACTTGTACTAGGTTCTGGAGGACTTGTAGGGATGAATTGGTTGATGAAGAAGAAAATGGTTGCAGAAGCAGGAACAGCTTGTGCAAAGGTCCTGAGGCAGAAGGAGCAAGTCTATTTGGGGAACTGAAAGAAAGCTTCCACAGCTGGAGCAGAGAGCAAGTAAGCGTGTGTTCTGAGGTGTGGCTGGGGGAGGATTCCATATGGTCAAATCTGAAAGCCTTTCTTTGTAGCAGACTGGGTGGGCTTATGGAGGGGTAGAAGGGAGATTGTAGTCTTCATTTTCAGACTGAAGCATTGAAAGGTTACAAGCTGAGATGTGACAGAACGTTAATTATTGTTTCAGAATAAGTGTTATGTGGCACTTGTAGATGGGATGGGCCAGATAGGGTGGTGGCATGGACCAGGGTGGAGAAGCAGATGGCACTGGGGGCTGTGGAGCACTTGAAATTCATATGCTTTGCATGAGCAAAGTATGGCGGTGGAGGATTTGGAGTGACTGTGCTGGACCAGGCGTCTATGAAAACACGTGCGTTTCATCCTGGACTTGCTGGGTGGTAGATATCTTTGAGTCAAGAAGTGTGTCAGATTCACAGTTGTCAAAAGCATCTGGTTGGCTCTTCCAGGGTGTCTGATCGGGAGTGGGCTGTGAGGCTGATTTTGCGAAGCCTGCCTTGACTTTGAAAACAGGGCCCCGGGAATGAAGGATTCGACCTCTAGGGGTGATGGGCACTAGAACGCGGGCAGTGGCCACGGTTGATGCGCACACAGATTGAGGGACAAAGTCAATATTCTATAAATCATCAAATAAGAGAAACAAAAAGAAACAGAAAACACATGTTGATATCATCCTTGCCCTGTATTTTTATGTCACCATGATAAACGCAGATGGGAGTCCACCTTATAGAGTCTGACGCTCTGAAGAAGCAGGCAGGTAGCATTTTCATTCACAACTAGTGGTGCTAAAAATGAAAGGACCCCACTTAAACATAGCGTCCATTCATTGCATGCCAGGTGTTTTATGTACATTACCTCTTACAGTTATTCTCACATTACTTATCTGATGCAGTAAGTGTAATTTTCTCCATTTGACACTCAAGGGCCATTGAGATGTCACTGAGCTGCCTCTCGGTAAGAGCTCTAACTTCAGGCACAGTTGTTCCTGAAGGTGGGGGTGACAGTGGTCTTTCCTAGCCAGAGGATGGAGGCCGGAGGAGAGAAGGGAGTAAGGGTAACAGTCCTCATGCCCATATTGAACTATATCCCAGCCACTGTCTAGTACTTTGCATATAGGATTAACTTATTTAATTTTCATAAAAAATTTTAGGCAGAAGATATTGCCCTGATTTTACAGATGTGGGAATGGAAAACAGAGAGGTTGAGTAACTTGCCCTAGGTCACACAGCTTAAAGGGGGTGGGAGTGAAGGAGATGAGCTCTGAAATCCTCTTCTGCTCTCTCAAGTTATTGGGACCTCTGGCTCTTGCTTGGTGGTACTTTCAGAGCTCAGGGACTGAGGAGTTCTTTGGGAGGAAAAAAAAGAAGAAGAGAGAGAGAAGGAAGAGAGATTGAAAGAAGAGGCTAGAGAGGAAGAGGACGGGGAGGAGGAGGGAGAAAAGTGAGGAAGTGAGTCAGTCTTTCCCATGCATTTCTTTTTCCACTAACCAATCCAGACAAATAGCCTCTCTGCTTCTCCCTCTGGTGGGCCAGTGGGCAGACTTTGGGTCTCTTTTTGGGATTTTTGGGTTTACACAGACCAAGCGTGTTTAGGAGGACGAGGATGTAAGAGAACTTAGCAATAGACTAGAAACACTACACGGGCTGTAAGATTTGGGTATTAACAACTTGAACATTCAGGTGGCGGTGCCCACAGGCTCTGGAAGGAAGTTGTAATTATGTTTTGCTTAGGACCCATTACCTGACAATTTAGTAGCTCCCAGTGAAGGTGGTTTGAACCCAGATTGGTTTTGCGCGCACTTGGGTGAATTAAGCAAAGCCCTGTCAAGAGCTTTAGTTGTAAAACTAAGACCTCAGTGTAAACTGATTATTCTCTGGTGAGTTATGGCCTTTCTGCATATTTGTCAAGCGAAGCCTTCAACCCAGGACACAGAGGCAGACTGGCACTTTGTCGGGGCTTTCAGTGCAGAATTTACGTCCATTTTAAATCACTGGGATCATTCGCTGATGATTTTCTGCTGGAAATTGTGATCGACTTGCCACTTGTAGGTATATGAAGGGCTTTTAAAAATCAATAAGATTAGCAAACAATATTCCCACAGCCTGAGGCAAGCATATCAATATGGCTTTAAAAACTATGGATCTGAGGCCAGAAAATTAGTTTCTAGAATGAGCTGTAGCAATTGTTAGCTAGGCTTGGCAGGCTGTTGGTTGAGCCCCCTTGGGCTTCATTTTCCTCCCACATGGAGGGGCTCCGATTAGGCTCACTTGGATCTTAGCTGCTTGCCTTCCCTCTTGATCTTACTTTTCGGCCACTTGGTTTCTGGTTCCTCAAGTAGCTCAAATTTGTCCTGTCTCAGGCACCTTGCTCTCACACTTTCTGCTGCTTTCACAGCCCATTTGCACGGCTGGCTTCCTCTCACCATTTGAACCTCAACTCAAATGTCATCTTGTTAGCAAGGGCTTCCCTGTCCCATCTGAAGACCTCACTCCCGCCTTGACACTTTCCATTGTGTCACCTGTTCACTTGTCTTCCTAATGCTTGTCAGGATCTGAAACCACCTTACTTATTCATGTGTCCCATCTGATGCCAGCCTCCCCCTTTCAGGGTCCAGGAAAAAATGCCTGGGACATAGTGGGTACTCACCAAGCTTTTGCTGAATGAATGGATGGGTTGGAGAGGAGCTCTGAGGCTTCCTACCTGATGGGAGTTGTAGGACTCTGCTAAGCCTCAACGGCCAAGTGCAAAGAAGGAGAAAGGAAGTGCGGCAGGTCTGAACCCTCAAATAATGTCATTTTATTCAACGTCGTTTCCTTATAATGTTGATGAGGGGAAAAAAAAGATTCAGTGCCCCAGTTTGTATAGTCTGCAGGTTCTCATGTCCATGTGGGCTTTCTCCAGGTATAGTGGTTTCCTCTCACGTGGCAGAAATGTGCATGTGAGGTTCACTGACACGTCTCCATGTCCCTGTCTGAGAGTGAGCGTGTGTGTGTGACAGAGAGATGCCCCTGCAATGGGAGGGCATCCTGTCCAAAGCTGGGTCCTATCTTGCACCCTGAGTTGCCAGGACAGCCTCTGGACCCCCCTGCCCCACTCCAACTCCGAGCTTGAATAAGTAGGTTGGAAAATGAATACGTGAATACAAATAACTGTTTAACATGAGAAATGTTTTTGCTCTTTATTTGGAAGTTTGGTGATATTTTTGTGACCAGAAATATGTTCTAGGAACTGAACTCTTGTTTATAGTAATTAGCCCATTATAAAATTGGTTTCATTACATAGCCTTTTGCTGAAAGTGGCAGCTTCCAAGAACCTATCAGTGATGTAAGGGAGGACGTATCCCTAAGTCAGGCGGTGCCTGAGAGGGTCCTGATATTCCCACTTGCTTGCAGGCTCCTAGGTCTCCCAAGCTGCCAGGCGTCTTCTCCCCTTTACCAGGGTTTGAAAGGGCTGGCGGGGAGTGAGGTGAGGGAGGAAGGGAGGAGAGCGGGCTTCTGAAGTTGGACAAAGACGTGGTCAATGTCCGATGAATAATCTGACTCATGCTGGGCCATTGCTGTATGGCTCTTTCTAGTTTTTTAAATTCAGAGCCAGAACTGACTTTTTTGTTTAAAGCTGCATTTTTTTATACATATTTTAGCGCAAAATTCCCGAGAGGTCTGTGTCCTCACTCCGTTGCACCTTTCAGTTTACAGAACGCTTTTGACAAATTGTCTCATTTGTTCTTTAAATGACCCTATTTTTGTCCATATTGGAATCCTAGCATTCCTGAGGGGGATGGAAGGAGTAAATGACTTCTCTGGGGGCCCACGGCTGCAAACTCAGGTCCTTCCTTGCTATGTCTGGGGCAAGTTCAAGCTTTCCTTCCATCTAGAATCTTCCATGTTCTGCCATTCCTTCTTACCCAGATGTGTGTTGAGAGGCATCTCTTGTGAATGTGAGCCATGTTCAGCTTGCAAAGTGCTTGAGTGCTTGTATCATTAGCGTGTTTGCAAACACACCTTTGTAGAGCTTAGACTTTCTGGAAAGGAAATCATCTCTTCTTGATTTAATACTCAACCTTCAGGAGACCAGCTTTCCAATGGGATTAAAAATGTGCCAACATCACCACCGTGATCCTAGAAATCCAAGAGGATAGATGTTCCAAAGATGGTCTGGGCCAAGATTTAGTTCAGGATTCTTTTTTTCTGACTCATCTTCTCTTTGCCAATTCCAATGACTGCTGGGTAGAATTCAGTCTAGGCAGGTTGATTTTGCTATTGTCCCCTGTTTCTGAAACATCTGTGCTTTGGTTCTGTTCCAGTCCGCTCAGGCTGTCAGAGAAATATGCCAGAGATGAGGTGGTGTAGACAACACAAGTTAATTTTCTTACAGTTCTAGACACTGGAAGCCCAAGGTCACGGTGCTACTGGGTTGGTGGCTAGAGAGAGCGTCTCTCCTGGGTGGTGGGTGCATCTTATTCGGTGGACAGAGAGCCCTCTTTGTCTCTTCTTCTTCTTCTTCAAGGGCACTAGCCCTATTCCACTAGAAGCCCAAGATGCTAACTCCTTTAACCTTAATTACCTCCTCAGGCTCTGTCTCCAATACAGTCACAATGCAGCTTAAGGTTTCACACCTGAAATTTGCAAGGGACAATTTGGTACATAGCAGGTCCTATATGAGCATTATCTTAATCAGATGCATATAATCCTCATCTGACCCTAAGTTTGGAAATTGCCCCACAACTCAGATATGTTACAAAGTGTGTCTGAGCACAGTGTTAGGAGCCCATTGTTGGCAAAAAGGAGGATTTTCAGCCAACAGATTTTTATTTTTGAAGGAAAGGTATAGCAGGAATGAAGGCGAGTAGGCAGGCAGGAAGGAAGAGGAGGAAGAGAGAAGCAGGTATGTATTTTATTTAGTTGATCATTTTATATTTGTGGTTTGTGCTGGCCAGAGGTGGCAGACTTAACTGCTAAGTCGTTCATGCCAATGAATTCTTTTTCTTTTTAGTTCATAGGATATTAAAGAGTTTAAAGGTGAAACAGAGTAAAAGCTTTATTGCTGAGTGCTAATTAGGAGATTTCAGTTTGGACAGCTCCGTTAACTAAAGCAGTACTGTGAATAAAAGTCCACCTTTTGTTGGACTCAGGTGCTGTTTTGAAGGACACTTACTGAATGACCCAGACTGGTGAGTGTGGGTTAGGGACTCAGCTCTATATGACTTGGTTATGGGATCTACTAATAATGGCATCAGCACCATGTTGGTTTTACGCACCTGAGAAGATTCTTCTGAGGTCACAGGGACCATCCACTCTGGTTCTGGTCCTGAGCGGAGACTTGTTCGTTTGTGTTACCGTGACTTCAGACGGACACAAACCCTCCTATTTACTTTCTCAGACATTTATTTGTGATGTGTAAACCCACTTTGAGATGAATTTTCTCCCTCGTATGTGTCTGGGACAGAGGAGTAGTATGAATTCAAAATGAAACCTGACTTTCTACTTCTCCATGTAAGGTTATGGTGGGAGGGGCAGGGGGAGGGTGGGCGTGAGGGGAGCTGCCTTCTTGTCCCCCTTCATTCCTACAGCCCACGTGATGGGAGGGGTTGTCTGGAGAACTGCCTGCGGGTCTACAAGGGTTTCATTTTCTAGAATTCCATTACTCCCCTTGCCACCACTTTACAATGGTGTTTTCATTGCAGGAGTAAAACCTCACCCCTCAACATAGACTCACATCTCGCCCCCCTCCAGAGATCTTCTTTCTGTCTCATTTATCCCCTCAACCCATTCCTTTCACCCTTTACTCCCTTCTCCCTGCTAACCCCATTCTGTTGTCAGAATCTAAGGGTCTGTTTTTGTTCTAGTTGCTTGTTTGCTTTGTGTCTTTATCTTCTACGTATCACTGGAATCATGTAGTCTTTGTCTGCTTGACTTATTTCACTGAGCACAATCGTCTCGAGGTCCGTTCATCTTGTCGCAGATGTTATGCGGATTCAATAAAATGACATATGCCAAAAAAAAAGTCTTTTTAAAAAATAGCCGAATAGTATTCTGCTATGCATGCACACTGGAGCTTCTTTCTCCATTAACCGTCGAGGGGCACTCAGGTTGTTCCCATGTCTTGGCTACTGCAAATGGTGCAGCACTGCCCATAGGGGCACATATAGCTTTTCCAATTAGTGTTTTTATATTCTCCAGATGGACACCTAAAGCTGAGTTACTGGATCTGATAGTTCTGCTTCCAATTTTTGAGGAAATCTCCATGCTGTTTTCCCCAGTGGCTGCACCGATTTGCACTCCCGCCCACAGTGTGGGAGGCCTTTCTTTTTGTAGGGAACTTTGAACCGAATAACATGGCGGCAACACATAGGAATTAGAGAACTAAGCTCTGCCATATGCAAACCATGTGATCACAGGGAGCTTTACCTCTCTCATTCCTCTCTGTCTACCCCACGCCCTGGGTTTTATCTCAATTGCTAGCTCTTAGACAGATGATCCTCATTTATTTTCATTCACACACCCAATATAGGGGTGGTGGTAGTATTTGCGGTTTACAAAGAGATGCTCGAAGCGGCCATGACGATCTTCTCAAGTGATGGAGAATCTGCAATTTCACAAGACCTTTGCAAAATGGCCTGAAACGCCAATATCTGTCATTCAGGCACACAAGGTAGCAACAATTTTGTTCCCAGGAGAATGAATTTCTTATGTGTAAGGAGACCTGAAATGCGGTATGAGCCTGAGAGACTGAATAGAATAAACTTGGCATCAGGTGTGGTATTTTGACGATTGAACACTAACTCTTTTCTGTCACTCAAGACAGGAAATCAGGGGCCACATGGTTAAGAAACACTGTTGGGGAAGAGCTTTGTAATGAATAACTTACTTGCTTTCTTGGCAGATTTGAGGCCGTCTATTCCTACAGTTTAACCATGAAGCCACCTGGATCAGCTTCTGCATCCTCCTGGTTGAGAAGGCTGCTTTAGGCAAAGACATTCATTTCTCATGGTGGAATTTGGAGTCATATGGGAGTAGTTATGGTGCCAGCATATACATCCTTAAAGTGACCTGTTAGGAGTAAATGCATGTGATGATGTTGATTTAACCTAGCTTCTGGGCAAGACGTACTCTCTGTCCAATGCAGTAGCTTAGGATGGGAGGATCTGGTTTTAATGCTGTCTCTGCCACTCTAATGAGTAAGGAGAGTTGAGAAGCTGATTGTCATGGTCCCTTCCTAAGAGTCTTAGATTGCCGGGGACCCAAAATGAGCTCTATCACTTGCTAGTGATGGATTTGGGCAAGTAGCTTCATTGCTCTGTGACTTGGTGTCCTCATCTGCAGGATGGAGATAGCAACTGCCTGTGCTTCACTGATTTGTTATGTGAATGAAATGAAGTGACATATGCCAGACTCGTAGACGTGTCCTGGAGTGTGGTACGGGCTCTCTGAGTGGGACCCGCATGATGTCGTTGTCATGTCTGCATGGGCTCCTGCTCCTGGAAGCCAGGGACAGCTCAGCTCCAGTCTCTCGAGAAGCATCTGGTTGACCCTGCAGATCACGGGGGTGGGCGTGTTGGGTGTGGTGGTGGTCGGGTGACATCTGCTGTGCAATGCACCCTTCCTGGAGCCCTCTTAGCATTCCCGTATTCTTATCTTAGCTTTCAAAAAATCTAGGCTATTCAGAGAAAACAGCAGAGAATAAACCTGGCTTGGAATCATAATCTTTGACTCTGAATGATTGTTCCACCAGTTTTACTAGCTGTATGAAACTTGGGCAAATGTCTGAGCCTTTCTGACCTATAGTTTTTTTACCTGGGGAAGAAAAAGATCACAGGAACACTTGTTTCATAGTTTCTGAGGTGATCAGATGTGATCATAAATATGAACATATTTTATAAATTATTAAGATCTAGACCATTTCCTCAAGTATATGTAACATACACCCCAACATTCAGTGGCCCAAACCAATGATAAATGTTTGTTGTTTCATAGTTTCTGTGGGTCAGGAATCTGGGAACAGCTTAACAGGGTGGGCTGGCTAGAATTTTCAGTGGTTGTGGACACATGTCAGCCAGGCTGCTCTCATCTGATAGCTTGATTGGGGCTGGGGCATCTGTTTCTGAGATGACTCGCTTATATGACTTTCAGACTGGTTGCTGCTGGTTGTTGGGGGGGGGGGGTGTCATTTATTTCCAGTGTTGACCTCTTCACAGTCACAGTGTGGTGGCTAACTTCTCC
The DNA here is from genome assembly GCA_004363575.1 of Solenodon paradoxus. Taxonomy (NCBI): domain Eukaryota; kingdom Metazoa; phylum Chordata; class Mammalia; order Eulipotyphla; family Solenodontidae; genus Solenodon; species Solenodon paradoxus. The sequence continues at coordinate 28,359 of RJWH01006232.1, forward strand.
CAGAGCAAACCTGTCAAGAGAGGACAAGGTAGAAATAACAGTACCTGTCCTGACCTCGCCTCAGAAATCACGTAATTATTATTACTAGCACATTCTTTTTTAATAGATGTGAGTCACTAAGTTTATTCCACATTTGGAGAGGCAGGGAGTAGAAACTCACTTTGGAAGGGTGGAGTGTCAGAGATGGAGGATATTTTTTAAAACCCCCATAAGCATTTCTTCCTATTATTTATTGAATATATTGTAAGTGCCAGGTACTTTCCAAGTGCTTTATCGTCATTATCTCATATAATCCTTTCTTATTGCCCAAAGGAACAGATAAGATTACTACCCCTGATTTCTGAACAAGGAGACTGAGGCCTACAGAGATTAAGCCACTTGTCCCAAGCTGACAAATAGTTCTGTGACTTGAACAGGGTCTGTCTCTGAATGCTGGCACTCTCCACTCTGCCTTATCCTCCTCCCTTGAGAATCCTGAGGGGCAGAAACTTCGCTCATTTTGTCTAATCCCGCATTTCCCATATACCACAAAATCATGATTCGGTGAACCCCACCTACTACTCAAAATAGAATATGCGAAAGACAGAGAGTATGGTGATTTATATCAAATATGAATGAATGGTCATATTATAAATCTCCCTCTACCTGCTAGTCCGAATAGATCATACAAGGACAGAAAGCATCTGTTGAGCCTTTTCTGTGTGGGCACCATGCTGCATGTAAATCGGTAAGACATTCACCAAAAAAATAAGCACGATACACCATGTTTCTTCTCACTACGAAGCTGAAGGTTAAGTGTGGCAGATCAGGGACCCACTTCTTTCACATTCCTTCTCCCTGGCAACCCCCTTTCTTTACATATTCAGTGACTGAATACCCATCCTCCTTGGATAAAGTCAGATAAACCAGACATCCTTCAGACAGGGCAGTAGAAATGTCAGGGAAGGGGCTGTCAGGAGTGTTTTCTGTGTGTCTGTAGGATGTGACTGAGAGACAAGGAGAACATAGCCAAAATGGCAGGGACGGTGTGTGGGGGTGACAGTCACAAACGGGCACATTCACAGGGAAAAGGTGGAAGGTGGAGGACTCTTAACATTTCCTGCCATATTTTAAGTGGTTCTTTCTCTTCCTTTTTTTTTTTTTTTGACCTCGTTGCTGTTTTCTGCACATTCTTGAAGAGAAAATATTTCCAGGAAGCAGGATGCATTCAATACCTTGAGTTCTCCATATTTCCTAACATTTGTATGCCTCGTTTATCCCTGAGGCACATTTGTATTCTGGGGAAAATTTTGGAGCTTTGATGTCTTGGATAGAAGGGGAGTGAATACAATTACTTTTGAATGTTACCATGGGCTTTATTGAATGTGTCACTTCCCTCAGAAAATGGCAGTGAAAGGCCCTAGGACCAGGGGGAGAGGCTGAATGAGGCTGCCTGAGGCCCCATCACATTCCAGCCAACTCTCATGGCGAAGTCTGTGACCATAGTAACGGCAGGCGTCTCAGGATGCAGACATGTCACTGTGCCACCTCCTGGTTCTGTTGTTTCCTGCTTCTTCCAGAAACAACCCCCCTCCCCGCCCTCCCCACCCCTCCACACAGAGACTGACATTCCGGCTGATTCTGCACTGGCGATTTTATCTTCGATGCTCTCTTCCCGAGGGCCCATTTTTGTTTCCTAGACCTACAACTGATTTATTGTGACCCAGACTGAGCCACCTGCACGTCATTTCCTCCATGACTCCACTTCTGCTCTGAAAAGTTGGCCCCAAGTCCTGCGGTTTTCATCCTCTAGATGCAGTCATATCTGTGCAGAAAGACGGTGGCTTATGGATCTCATGGTTTGAACACTTCTGTACTTGCAGTCTGCTTTCCATCTTAAAATCGGGGGTGTGTTATGAAAGAACAAAGCCAATGAGGCAGAGTGAAGAGAGCACAGGTCTCCGGCCAGGGGTTCCTGGAGTTTGTTCTGACTGGAAAGTGAGGTGTGGCCGGGCATCAGGAGGTGGGGTCGATGGGTCAAGGCCAGGTCATGAGGGATAGAGTAGGTCACATGAAGGAGTTTGGTTTATTTCCGGAGAATATTGGGAAGGCACTGAATGGTTTGAAGTAGGAGGATGATTTGTTTTAAAGGTTATTTAAACCACTCATAAACTGAATGATTGCACCAGCAAATGTTGAGGGATTTGGAGGTGCGGGGGACACTTACTCTGTGTCAAGCTTGGTGCTGGGTGCAGGACTCACCTGTCTTCTTTTTCAAATTTTTTAAAAAATGTTGAGGCTGCACACTCTGGTGGAGTAGTGGTTTGGTCCGCTGCCTCTGGCCAAGTGTGGGCCACGTACATCTGAAGGACCCGTGTTTGCATCCTGGGTCCTGGGGGGAACCACCAAGATGAACAACCAAATAAAATAAAGTGCTTCTTCCTCCTCTCTCTTCCTGCCTCTCACCTTCATTTCTGCCTGTAACATTCCTTTTTAAAAAAGAAAACGACAACAACAACAAAAAACCATTTAGGCAGGAACCGGCTTTTCTTGGCATCTTTGGTTTATGCCAACTGATTCCAAACTTCTGGTTACAAATGGGAGGTGTATCTTCAAGCGGCGCACAGCACATTTCAATTTCTTAGTTGAGATAATCTTTATCCAGGCTTTGTTAGTTATGTGACCCTTGATTCAGTCATAGTTTACCTATCTGGGGCCAACAAATCAGTAAAGCCAGCATGATGGTGCACCCGTTTTTTTGTACTTCAAACACCTTTCAGAAGCATGTGTCTATTGGTCCAGCATAATGGGCCTAATAAAAATTGCCAGCTCCCTTCCATACCCGCTGTCACTTTGTTCCTGGAGTGTTGGGAGGCATTGTGGCTTTAGGCTCTTTCTCCTTTGACTAGAATGGGACCCCCTGCCAGTCCCATGGTCTCAGCTGGGAAAGCCTCCCCACAGCTGGAATTAACAAGGAGCTCTGATGTGCTGGTCCCTCGCCCTGGCAGGGGGAAAACACAGCTTCTACAGGAGCCTGAATGCCTGCTCATCAGGCAATAATCTCCACATTCAGACTCACTCCTAAAGACAGGCAGAGCCAGGAGGCCCAGGGGCCAGGATGTGAGGAGCCCAAAGCCCTGTCTACCCGTGACCTACGTCTACATCTGACCCACGTCACTCTTCCCCTTGACTCCTGGGCTGCCTAAAATCCCTTCATTGCTCTATTCATCATGGTTATTTCTTCAACATGTATTGAATGAATGAATGCAGAAACGGGGCAGACACTAAACAGAGAAAGATGAAAAAGACCCAAGGCTTTATCCCCAGAAAAGTCCCCTTCTCACTGCCAAGATAGAGGCACAGTCAAGTATTATGGTATGTCGCGATGAATGCATTCATAGGGATGTGGTGAGAGCATCATCTCCAGAGCACATTTTGTTAAAAGGCAAATATATTTCCTCCGGCTGAGATACGATCGCGCAGTCACTCACTGGAATAATCAAGTCGGTGAGATTTCTCTGAGAGGTGGGTGCAGAGGGAAGGGCGCAGGGCTGGACCGTGTGGGTGCGCTGGCGCGAGGGCACAGTCAGGCACTTGGAAGGCAGGCTTGAGGGCCGGGGAGAGTGGTAAGGGAGCAGACTGAGGGCCTGGACACGGAGAGGCTTGTGTGAGGGGAGCAGGCAGGATGGAGGGGCCTCAGGTGTGTCAGAGGATGAGAGTGCCGTGAAGGTAGGGGCGGGGCCCTGAAGGCAGACTTCCACCGCGTCCACGCTGTCCAGATCACACTCAACTCGCTGCAGAAATGGAAGGGACTTTTGAGATACCTGAGCCCTCCGGTCACCTAAAGGACAGCAGTGAAGTCTAGAGAAGTCAAGTGGCTTGCCCTTCTAAGAGAGGGGAGCCGAGCACATCTTTTTGCCCTTATTTGCCCTTAACTTCCATTAGTCGTCCTGGCCTTTCCTGCTTATGCTGACAGGTCTGGGGTCTTCTCTCCTCTTCCTCTTCCTTTGGGAGGAAGAATGAACGAAGAGCTATCACTCCATGAGAGCCAGGGGTACAGGGTTCAAGGATCCACGAGCCTGTGCCCCATCCAGCCGGCTCGAGCGTGCATATCGACAGCGTTTGAGTGCTCAGTGGATGTTTCCTTGTGCCCAGCTCCATTTCGCACGTGGAGGCACCGCGAGGCCCAGTGCGAAGTCCCTGCCTTCCTGAAACTTACCACCCAGCGACGTCTCAGCGGACGCTCAGGTTTCTCTGCAGTTGAGAAATCTCTCCCAGGCACACATTGGACAAGTAAAGGGTTTTAACCTTTTTCATAATAAGGATGAAAAAAAGTTTCATTCGAGAATTCCGGTAGGGAAATGTGTTGATCCTGCTGAAGATCCAGCTGATGTCAGAGGCCTCAGAACTGGCTCGTTGGTGTTGAAATTTTCTGAAGAACCTCTGTTAATTAGGATTCTGGCTTGCGCCTGTTGCGTGGGGACAGGATGAGCGTTTTGAGATTCCCTCCTGATGATGATATGGAAATTAATCTTCCAGGACTTGCAAGAGGCCAAAATGTTAGGGACTTAAATTCTCTCTCTCGCTGGCAGATGGGAACTTTTGGCTACACGTGCTTTCCAGCGTGTCTAAATCTACATGTCTTCTGAATAGGGGGAAATTGGGGCTTCTGTTTGCTGTGAGCCTGCCAGTCTCTTTGCTGCATCTGGGTTGCTGGTGGAGACTGAGGCCAACGGAGCGCCCAGGAGGCCAGCCTGGGTCACCGGGCCTGCAGGAGGCAGCAGTTGGTGGGACTGGCTCGGGCGGCCACCGGGAACCCAGGGGCCATGTGATCTTACTGGTGAGGAAGGTTACTGGGAATTTGAACCTCCTTTCCTGCTGGGAGACTCAGCTGAGTGGCTAGACATGCAGACCTGTAGGAGCCATCCTGTCGGTGGCTGCTGGAGCTTTCTGTTGTCGTAAAGCTGTCCTAGCTTTGGAGGGAAACCTGTGATGGGGCTGTAGTTGATGACCGTTAGGGAATCGAGGCTGCTGCTGGAGATGAGAGTGTGTGATGAGAAGGTGGAGAGATCTCAGATTTGACCACCAGTTCTTCCACCTACAAGGCATTAGTTTTAGGGACGCAGTGACCTCTCTATGCCTGATTCCCCACCTGGGAACCAGAAAGGATGGCAGTACCCATTCCTTCGGGGCTGTGAGACTTCAATGAGTCCATGTGCAGGAAGAACCGAGCTCAGTGCTGGGGGCTTAATAAATGGCGATGCTCATGTGACTGGTCACATCCGCAGCCGAGGGTCTTCTGTGCGTCCTGCATGAGACTCAGTGCCTCACACAGAAGGTATCACCTTCTCTTCACCACAGCCTGCATCACTTTGATTATTCTCCCCGTGAACATCCTAGTGTTTCGCCAAATGACCTAGATGCTCATGGCTTCCATGGGGTGGGGGCTGCAGAGCTGTCTTTTTACAAATAAACAGCTTTTCAAGGTCATTTATATAAACATAAATTTCCCCATTGAAGATGTGCAATTCAGTGCTTTTTACTGTGTTTGCAGAGTTGTGCCGCCATTGTCATGATCTGATTTTAGAAAATTTCCATCCCTCCCAAAAGAAACCTCATGCCCACTAGCAACCCTTTCCTATTTTCCCTCATTCTCTCCCAGTCCCAAGAAACCACGAATGTATTTTCTGTCTCCATGGATATGTCTATTCTGGACATTTCATGTAAATGGAATCACATAACATGTGGTTTTTTTAGCATTGGTTTCTTTCACTGAGCAAAATAAGGTTCACTCTTATTGTAGCACCCCTGTCTATTTCTGGAAGGAAGAAATGGACCATCTTCGGAGACAGACAGTGTTAGCTCCACGTTGGAAGTCAGAAAACCAGAGCTGAGCATGTACATATAATTGTACATGGCTGCCCAGCCTGAGAGTGGTCGGGCTGGGGTCTTCACATGTCTGTGTTGACCCTTCTCTTTTCATCCACTCCCTGTTCTCTGATTGGGCCTCCTGAACATGATCTCCAGAGGAGTGTGTCCACTGGGTGTGGCTGCCCTGGCCTCAGTCATGACCTCTCCTCACAGGACGCTGCCATCCCCATCCACTCATGGAGGAGGATATGGTCCCATGGCTGGACACCCACAGGGTGCTTCTGCAGCTTGTGTGCTTTTGGCCATTTCTCAAAGATGATAACATGAAGTTATAGACATGAAAATTATGGGAGAAATATACTTTCTGGGTTTGAAGCTCAGCAAGCAGGTCATCTAACACGATGGAGGAAAAGTCATCTTTCTTGCTTCATTTTCAATAGTGGATTGTAATTAAATACTATGAAACATGTGATGGCTCCCCTCTTCCAGCTCCGGGACTTTTACTGAGACATGGGAGGGAGAAGGCTCTCATCAGTTGCTGTGAAAGCACTGGGGGTGGTGGACACAGGTGTGTGTGGAAAGGAAAGGCTTAGTTGGCACCAGCTGGCTCTGGGGTAGGACTATGTGTCTTCATTGTATGCTCACCAGGGATCTAACTAGTCCATGATGATGAGCCAGCACATCCTATGAAGTGCTACTGTCCCTCAGGTTTTCAAAAAACTGCTCTGTTCTGATGTTCTCTCACATGCTTTTCTAGTGGGATGACCCCATTTGATCATTAAAAATGCAAATAAGCTTCCCATTTTGCTTCTACTGAAGAATGGGAATAACCCTGTATACCTCCTGTTTCCATTAGAAACATCTTAAATTTTACTTTGACTTAAACTTATTGGGATTTGGTTTTGAATTAGTTAATTATCTGAAAGAATGTGAAAACCCCAGGATGTGGGGAGTTGTTTTATGCTTGTTTTGTAGCTCTCCCAGAAGTGACCCATTCCTGGTCTCCATTCATGTGAGACTTTCAGCGTCAGCCCTGTGTGATGTAGCAGACATGCCTGGGCCCAACCATATCCCGTGGCTCTTACCACTCAGTGCTGACTTCTGGCCGCCATCTTTGACCTTTTTCTAGCTGAGCCTGCTTTGCTGCTGCTTTGAAAGGCTGAAAGCAAATTGGATTGGCCATCCCTCGTCTCTCTGTGACTGTTCCTAGGTGATGTCTTTTGGGCCTCCCAAGTGTGTATTTCAGCTTTTCACACCCACCCACCTTGATGTTTCTGCTCTCATGTCTCATGACTTCTCAGATGCCGAAGGGGACTGCAATTCCCATCCTAATTCTTTACTTTATGATCTCCTTGTCTCGGTAAAGGGCACCATCATCTCTCCTGTTAAACAAAAATTGAGACATGATGTCTAAATCCCTTCTTTCCCATCCTCACCATTTCTCATTCATTCATCCGCAAGTCACGTCAACTTTGACCTCTGCAGCATATCCAGAATATGTGTCTTTTCCCACCACTCTAGACCGATGCATCCTCTTGGCTGGATGACTAGCATCACCTTTTTACTGACTTCCCTGCTTCTACTCCTGCTTTCCATAAGCCATTCTCCACAGAGGAGCCCAATGGATCTTTTAAAAATGTAAATAAGATCCTGTCATTCCTACTGTTTAAAATTCTTGAATAGCGCTCCTTCCCATTTGGCATCCCACAGCCAGGCGGCGAGGACCCAGGTGCGGTTGCTGCTGCTTTCCTCTTCAAGCCACATCTAGCCTTGTCCTCTGACCCATTTCTGTTCCTTGAGCACCAGGCTTCTCCTTAGCCGAGGCCTTTGTAGGATCCATCTTCTCCTGAAATTCTCTTCCACGTGACACAGCTTCTCCTCATCTCCTCATCTCAGCCCAAATGCTTTCCTAACCACCTTCTCAGGCAGGTGACATCTATTACAGCACACTCTCAGTCTCTGCATTGTGCCATTATGCCTATCACTCACTGAGTATTTTTCTATTTCTTTACTTAATAAGCTGAAACCAAAAAAAATAAGCTAAAACAATGTCTTCATGAAGTCAAGAGAGGACAGAGCTCTAAGCAAGAGAATTTCGTTAGGTTTAAAAACTCTATGAAGACTGAAGATGATGATGATGATGACAGTGATAACTACTGTTAATTAATAATATGAACCTGGAAGAATGCCAGGCATTTTGCATACATTATCTTATTTCATGCTGACAATAGCTCTCTTGGCAGGGAATGTTATCATTCCCATTTTACAGACAAAAACATCGAGGCTTAGGGAGGTCAGGCACAGTGCCTGCTACATGGTAGTTTTCAGTTAATGTCTGCTTGTGAGTAAATGAATTTTCCCGAGGTTCTGGAATGACCAAATGGTAAAGTGGAGAGTTAAATTAGATCTGAGTGAAACTGAAGTCAAGGTTTATAATCACTGAATTCTGTTTTCTCAGCTGCAGATGATTGAAACACTAGCTGGTGGAGAAAGTATTATATGGATGGAGGATTCCTTATTTATTGGAAAAAGATGATACATAATTTTAAGACCAAAGGCCTTTTGAATTTCGGGCTACATCAAATCTTTTGAAGGGTTAGTTGAGTTCTGTAACAGTGTTAGAGATGAACCAGACTGATTTATTAAAGCATTCCGTGGCTGCATTGTAATGAAACACCCCAGGTACCTGTGCAGACAGACCATTAAAGATGGGTCTTGGGGATGAATATACCCTATTTTAAGAACTTTAAGGATATGGTTGGTCCTTGGTGAGTCCACAGTTGAAGTGGGGTGATGAAACCTACATGTGGGTGAATGCGAAGTCGCAAGTGAGTTGCTAATAATGGATGAAGAATGTGCGGGTCAAGATGGACTGGAATACAAAATGGAAGAAGCAGGTAGCTTCGAACTTCCATTATGCAGGGCATGGGATGCAATGGATTACTAGAATGGAAAGGGAAGGGAGAATGGTCTAAGCACAGGCAAGACTACACATTTGCAGGATTTGACCAAGAGCAGAAAGGGCTGGAGGAGGAATCAGAAGAGGGTTGGGAAGAGAGGATTGAAGAAATGAGAGCTGCCAATCAGGGAAGTGAAATATGATTGGTTGTGAGGAGTTATTTGGGGCTCCTGAGACCCGACGTGACATGAAGGAATATTTGCAAGGAATAAATCTTGCAGTGGGTGTGGGACATTTGGGAGCAAAATCAGATTCTCACTGGAAATACTAGTTAGGGCAAGGTTTCTTAGCTTCAGCCTTTCCTATGCCAACTGAACTTTTTAACTTTTTGGCCATATTTAAATATCGCCAAAATTTACTCTTTTTGTTTAGTTGATGTCCCCTTCAAAAATGTAAATTTAGCTTTGCCTTAAGGAAAAATATCTACCATTGTTTAGTTAATCTTCTTGTTTAAATGAACTCCCACATAAAAAACTTAAATAAATTTAGTCTTACCCTGAACGTAGCACTTAGGAAATCATGGGTATCTGTACTTGTCATAATTTTCCCAGGGCACGTAAAATAAACCCATGCCTTTCAATAAGATTACCTTTGGGCATCACCTGTTGTCATCTTGAGTACCACCAATGATTCCCATGGTATGTATTTGGGAGTAATCAGGTAACAATTGCAGCTGTTAACAGTAGTTGTGACATGATGGGATTGAAGAAAAGGAGTTCAGCCTACTTTTATTAGATATTTGCTTTATACAAACATCGGTATTAAAGGACATGGAAATATAAATGGTATATAGTCTTTACTTTTAAAATATTTGGAGAAAGGGAGAGAGCATGGTGTACCAGTGAGAAGGTGAGACAGAGACTTGATGAGCTGAGTTTCAGCCATGAGGAACACCTTTCAATTAAGCGATCTAACATCAGCTCTGTCAAGTGAATGAGCGTCCAGTAATGGAACCAGGGCTTGGTAAGCTCTTTTTAAATCCAGGTCACTTGCACGTGTCTGACAGACACTGCATGCTGCTTTGGAGAATACAAATGAGAGAACAGTGTTAGAGGGAGTGATAACCCAGAAACCAAAGCATGAAGTGGGAAGCAGTGTGGGATAAGGACCATAAGAGAGATTCAGTGGTTGGGTGCCTGGGGAGTAGCCAGCTTGAGGACTGGGAAAGGCCTTCTAGACAGCATGGCATCTTAGATGGCCTTGGAAAGGTAAGATGATGTAAAAGGCAGTGATGGAGCGGCTCCAGTCAAGTGGAGGGCATCAACAAGGTACCAAAGTGGGAAACTGAGGCACTTGTTTGGGAAAAGAACACATGTCCCTTTGTCTTGTAGGGATGTGAGGAGATGAAGGTGAGGAAGAAGGTTGAGTTTTGTGGGCATCTTAGATGCTAGGATTTATTTCTGTAGGCACTCAGGAACCATTCACGGTGACGACACGGGGCAAGTTGCCCTCAGGAAACAAGCCAATGGATATGAAGTGGAAGGAGGACAAGCTGCAAGCTGGAGATTATTAAGACGAAACTGTAGTTGTCTGGTTGAGAAATAACGAGACCTTATATCATCATTAAAGGGGCCACTGTGGGTGGGGGTGAAGAAGAGAGGTCTACACAAAGGGTCAGTGTAGAGGGGTGGGCAGCACCTGGATACCAGCAGGGTGGAGTCAGCTCCTTCTCTTAGTGTCATCCGTGAGGTGTGGAATATTGGGGAACGTTGATAGTATGGTAGGGGCAGAAGATGATGTGGGTGGTTCTAGTATAGATGAGTGTAGAAGAGGAGGTGTCAGATAATTTTTGCTGTGCGGTAGTTCATACTCTACCAATTCTTAGCTTTGTCTTTATACACAAGGGTAATTAGCTGTATAATTTCTTTGTGAACTTTCATGCTCAAGATGCATTTGGGTCCCACTGACAATGGGCACTTTTGCTCTAGACTTGTACAAGGGTAATATGTCCTGGGAAATAGGTCCACAGTCATCTGTGAAAAATCATCTGAGGGACTCATTTTCACCCAACAGGTTATTTCCCCTGAATGTTCAGAGACACTTACATGACAGGATCTTCTACTGCAGCTTCTTGTTTTCCACTGGAAATGAGAGCTGACATCTTGGGCTGTGGACGCCATGCTGCCTCTATAGAAAGAGAAGTCAAATGTGAATATGTTTAAACAAACAGCAGATGAAGCCTTCACAACAGAAGGATGTGGAACCTGACATTCCATTGCAGAGCACAGAGAAAGAAGGGTGACCCTCTGATGCTGATGACACCTACCATTGCAAATTTTCTCAGAGCCACTTCTAAATTTACCCATCTCCCAAATCCATCTATTTTCATTTTGTCTGATTCTATAGCTCAGGCTCTTTTATCTCTCTGTTTGATGTCATGCCTGTCTCTGTAGTATTGGGGATGAAATTCATTGATTTCAATTGCAGCAAATAAGACAAAGCAACTCTGGGGAGTCACTCTGGCAGGAAGCAGAGGCTGAATTCTCCTAATGGGAACTGCTTTGGGATCAGTGACTCACTCGCCTTCATCCCCATCTCCGTGCAGGGATGGGTAGAGTTCCAGGAAATCGATAACCAACTCAGGGGTGCCAGAGCAAGAAGGCTCAGTTAAACAGATCTCACTTTCTAATTATCAAAGACACCAACGCTGTCTCCTCGATTATAGGAACCCCAAGTGTGTCCTGAGGATGCTGCCAGATGTTCCCGAATGGGCCCCTTACATTTCATGATCTCAGATTCTGCACACTTAAAAACAGGATCTACTTTCAAGCTGGCTATTAGGCAGACACTAAACTTTTGGAGTCTGTTATTGTATCATGCTCTCCATTTTGCTGAAGAGACAACTGATGAGTGAAGTCTATGTATTTTTTTTCTATTTCTTCAAAAAATTTTTTTTTATTGCAGTAACTTCGATTTTATGCATCACAATAAACTCATGTGCAGGTTCCTCATCTGAGCAGTTTCCCCATTTCTCAGATGTATGTCAATACACCCTTCTCCCCACCAAATCACCAAGTGTCCTTCCCCACTGTCCAGGGGGCTCCACCACCATTTGACCCTGTCCGCTCCATTCCCTACTGGTCACCTTAGTTCTGTTGCAAATGTTTCAGGGTTGGTTATGTTTCCTCTGTTCCTTTGTTTTGTCTGTTCACATTCTACCCGTGAGTGAGGTCATCTGGTGTCTGTCTTTCTTCTTTTGACTTGTTTCACTTAATATCATCCCCTCTAGATTCATCCATGTTGATTCAAATGACAGGGTTTCATCTCTTCTAAGGGCTGTGTAGTGTTCCACTGTCTATACGTACCTAATCTTCTTTATCCACTCATCTGATTTTGGGCACTTAGGTGATTTCCAGTTCTTAGCTATTGTGAAATATATTTTTGAAATCAATTTAAGTGGACGGTTTGGTGAAATGACATCATTTAACATTGCTTTTTAGCATGATTTTCTTATTGCATCCAATGTCCTTTTTAAATGGTAGAACCTCGTGATAATGCAGCTGTTAGGAGATGCCTTCATTCATGCATCTATTTATTTACTTAAATATTTATTAACTGTCTGCTAGGCTCTTTGCATGACTCTTTAAAATAAGGATGAATAGACATGTCCCAGTGGAGTAATGGTTTGGGTCCACTACCTCTGTCTGAAGCACAGGCCACATATGTCCCATGGACCCAGGTTCACTCCCAGGCCAGGAGAACAGTCAAGATGGACAGCTAAATAAAAATAAGTAAAGTGCTTCTTCCTCCCTGGTCTGCTGCATAAACTCAGTGTGGTGTGACACGGCAAGACGGCAGAATTGGGCAGGAGGAATGAGAAAGCGCAGTCAGGGCTGCAGCATGGGAGCCTGAGGACTAGGGTCAGTGTGTGCACCTAGTGTGATTCAGTGAACAGCAGTGACAATGACAGAGGCAAGGCCCATTTCTCTGTCCTGTTCTTGGTCCCTTCAAGCACACTAGTCTGATGCTCCTCTGAGGTCTATTTGACAAATAAAACAGTAATAGATGTAAAGTGTACAGTGTGATGATTTGATCTGGGGATACATTGTGAAAGAATTCCCACCATGACATTAACGAACACAGTCATCAGCTGACATATTTACCATTAACAACATGGTGGGAACACTTATGTTCTTATTGAACAAATTTCAGTGATAGGTACTGTATCATCAGCTCTTGTCACTATGTCTTACCTTACATTACCAGACCTATCTTATAACTGAAAGTTTGTGCACGTTACCAGTCTTTTCTTATTCCTTCCCCCCACCCCAGCCTCTGACAATCACCATTCTGTTTGCTGTTTCTATGAATTCAACATCTTTTTTTTTTTTTTTTAAGATTCCACATATAAGGGATGCCATGCAGTATTTTTCTTTCTTTGGCTTATTTTACTTAGCATAATGCTTGCCAGGGTCATATTGTTGCAATTGGCAGGATTTCCTTCTTTTTATGGTTGAATAATATTCCAGTGTGTGCATAGTGTATATGCACATATGTGCAGAAATACAGCTTTATACATAATGTATATATAGATATAACTTTATATATATATAGATGCACGTGTATTATTTTCCTTTTTTTAAAAGGAAAAGTGCAGGCAGGAATGAAGGCAGGCAGGCAAGAAGAGAGAGGAGGAAGAGGCATCAGTATGTTATTTTATTTAGTTGTTCATACTGGCTGCTTCCCGCAGCCCAGGAAACCAGGGGTATGTGGCCTGCTCCTTCAGAGGCGATGGACTCCACCGGGGTGTGCCTGTATGTATTTTCTTTCTTTATATTTGCATGCATTTTCTTTATTCACCCATTGACAGGGTGTTTTCACGTTGCTGCTGTTGTGAATAATGCAGTATCTACAAGGAACATGGGAGTGCAGCTAGCTCTTTAAGATGATGATTTTGTTTCCTCTGGAGATATACCTGGAAGTGGGATTCCTAAGCTGGGCTTACTTTTCATTTTTAGGAACTTGCATACTGGTTTTCAGGGTGGCTGTACCAATTTCCACTCCCACTGTCAGAAAAGGGTTCCCTTTTCTCTACAGCTTGCATCAAATTTATCCCTTTTCTTAATAGTGTGAGTGATATCTCACGGTGGTTTTGAATCAGATACACTGTCTTAAAAATCACTATCCTGTAGGATAGGTATTCATTGGTCATCATTATTATCTTTGTTTTGTGTGTGAAACTGGGGCCCTGAGATGTTTCTTGCCCAACATTGTGTAGTAAGTAAGTGATAGAATCAAGATTCAGACTTTGGTCTACAGAGCATCCAATCCACTCTACTTCCAACTCGCTGCATGACACCCCCAAGTCTCAGAGCATGCAGTGATTTTAGGTCCACTCACCAGAATTCCCAGAGAGCAGTACTCATACAGTTACACTTAGTAGCACCACAGTCCAAATTTAGGGCTACTCAGCAGAATTCTCCTGATGTCTCGAGTACCTTCCCTGTGTGCCATAACCTAGGCGCCTCTACAGGACCAGTTGGGAGCGGGGTGCATGACCCCTAGATCTAGAGAAGCCCTTGGTAGCCTCGGTGAGGTAAGTGCTGAGGTTCAAGAATTTGTTACTTTACTCTAATCACATTGCCGAAGAGCAGAAGTTCTATTGTAGTTAAGATTGTAGAACTCAGTGATAGGTATTTTAATAAAGCTCGTGATCCCAGGAGGAGCTTGCTATAGGGATGAGCTCAGAGTCCATAGTTGGGAGCTGATGGATAATTTTAATTATATTGCTAATATTTGTGAGACTGTTTTGCCATCAAAGAATTCCTTTAGAGTTTGATTCCTTTAGATACGAGCCCCTTTTCAAGGACATTTAAAAGGTTTGTTCACAAAAATCACAGCGGGCAGGGAGAGGGGTGATGAGAAGACAAAAACATTTGGCTTGTTGATGCCCCCTGTGGTTCTCTCTAGCACTAGAATACCTGTCTCACAGGCATGAGAGAGCTGGTATGAGTTCTTGGTGACCCCCTGTAAAGACTTGAATTTTCCTATAGCAGATTTGAGAGACACCCTCACTGCCTGGTCTCTTATGTACCCCCAACCCCCAACTCCTGACCCTCAGTGTCTGCCTTGAGTATGGCCTGGATTGCTTTTCGCTCAGGTAGAGAGACCACTTGGGGCTGGCTCTAACTTATCTGCCCGCCATCCCATCCCCGTGTGCACAATGGGCCATGAGAACCATTGTGTATCTGTGCTGTCAAACTTGGGAACAGTAGGGCACTCCTCTGCTGCATCCCTGTCCCCAAGCAGCCATGACAGGCCAGACTCCAGAACTCATGTCTGATTTTCCCAGGGCTGTCTCACTGCACACCTCCAGGGGGCGACATTCATCTGAATAATGCAATGAATGTAGCAACCCTGAGTTCTAACAAGTCCCTCATACTCTTATGCAAGACAGGCCTATGAAGATTGTCTTCTGAGCATCCTGCTGGGGTCCAAGATCATGGGACCCTCTTCTATCAGCAGTCCCTGCCATCTCTCTGAGCAGTTCTCTTGCTGCTCCCTCTCTTGTCACTGTGCTCACCAATTTTATATATTTTTTCTTCTAAGAAATGCCTTTTCACCATGCATTCTCTTACACAAATTGGAGGTCGTAGGTGGATTCTGAACCAGTTTGACTTTATGTTAGAAATTTCTACCAAGCTCAATGCTCAGCCTTCAGTTTGGGGGCCTCACTATAAATGCCGAGACAATAGGAAATGCCTCCCTTAACATTGCATGTGACAGAGAAACCCTCCAAATAAAACCTTGCAGGGAAGTCCAACATAAAAGCAACAAACATGGCGCCACATCGTGGACAGTGGGGAACCAGGGCAGGATCGGCAAGGCTGGCTCCTGTGAAAACCACTGTCCCTGAGAAACCAGCCACAGCATCATGATAGAGAGAGTTTCCCACTCTTTATAGCTCCCCAGTGTGGGCTGATTCATGACCTTTTGGTGAAAATAGCTGTCTTTGCAAGTCATGTAGGAATGAAAGCCGTGTTGTCCACTTCAGCTGCAGAGAGCTGCCTGCGGCCTTGACAGGAGCCTCCTCAGTGAACACCTGCCTCCCTGGTCTCCGCCCGTTGACCTGGAAGCTTCTGCACAAACTTGCTTGGTGGTTGTCTTCTTTTGTGTATGAAAAGATCTACCTCTAACTCTGAAAATAGCAACGGCACAACCTGAAGAAATGATTTCGTTGTATTCTCGAGGCTCTGTGGCTCAGGGTTTTGTTCCTTATAGGAAAATCAGCCAGAATTTTCTATTCAGGTTTTTCCCTATTCAGGTTTGCTTCTTTGCAATGGCAGAGTACTTTGGAGGTCAGTCCCAGGGTCTGATAGACGTTTTGGGGACATTGGGCAGCTTACTGAGATTCCCTGGGCCTCAGTTTCTGCATCTGGAAAGCTGGGGCTGAGTGGAACGTCTGCCCTGGACTGTTGTGAGGCTTAGTGAGAGCATCGGTGAATACGCACTGTCTCCGGCGTGGCCCCCACCCCCAGTACCTGTCACCCGCGGTATCAGTTTCCTGTTGCTGCTGCAACAAATGACTACAAACTGGTGGCTGAAAGCAGCACACATTATTACCATTTCTTTCTATAGGTCTGACTTTCAAAATGGCTTGTGTGACTCTTATGGTGTGTTAAAAATATGAATTTTCTTGAAAACATGACATCATCGTGTTATCTAAGTCTTAGGTGTGCGCCCCAGGAAATCCGCATCTGCATATGGGACATTCAGCTATTTTCATTTTTCCTTCACCAGACAATCCCCTCTTCTCTGTTTGCCCACTCACCCTTCTCTCTCTCTTCTTGCAACCACTGACTGGCAGTTTTTGAGGCAAAGTCTATTGTTATTTGGATGAGTTCATTGTTGAGAGTCTGTTTTGTTTGATTTGGTTCATGGGTTTGTTGGGCTTCCCTGTATACCACCTGTGAGTGAGATCAAACGTAAGTCTTTCCTGGAGGTTTTCTTGTGAGGGTCTCAGCCAGGGGCTGGAAATGCCGGGGAGCGCTCACCAGTCCCCCAGTGTGCTCCGCATGGACGCCATTCCCCGGTCAGGCCATTCTTGGGACTGGACCAACCCTTGGGGCTCTTATCGTGATTACCAGATGCCCCTCAGCAGTTAGCATAAAGACACTGTGATAAAATGGAAGTTTATTACTGACAAGAGCTGGACCTTACACAGCACACCTGGGCCACCGTGAGCTCGTGGCAGCGAGAGAGGGCTTATGAGCCTGAGGTCCTGCTTTCATCGGGGTGGCAGGCAGTGGAGATCTGGGGTTTAAACATAACATTTAACCACGAGAGCAGGATTAGTGAGCGCACTTACACAGGAGCGCATCCCAGAGTCACATGCACATGCCAGAAGGGTTATCTAAGTCAGGCAGGAGCTGCACAACAAAGGAGTCTTCCACAGGGCAGGCAGCGGGGCTCTTATCTGGTGCTGTGAATGTGTATTTGTTTGGCCTGCCCCTCTTTGAAGTGGATGCCTCCTCATCAAAGATTATGGGTACCTGCATTCCAAGAAGAAAAACCAGCTGTCAAGGTTTCCATGTCGAGGCTCTCAGGGAGAACCCTTACTTCGCTTCTCCAGCTCTTAGAGGCGGCCCACACTCCTGGCCTTGTGTCCGTATCACGCTGACCTTCTCTTCTCTTCTCTCCTCGTGCCCGCTTCTCTGTCTTCTCTGGCCCAATTGTCTCTCTCCTAGAGGGATCTTGTGATTGATAATGACCTCGGGCTCATTCAGATAATCCCAGATCATCTCTCCTAGTATCTATATTCTAAACCTAATCACACCTGCAAAGTGCCCATTGTCACTGAGGTGATACAGTCCTAGCTCCCAGGGATCAAGACATGGATATTTTTGGAGAACATTATTCTACCTGCCACACCGATCATTTGAAAATTAGCTTTTAAGTATTTGCAGTGTGTCAGACCCTCTGCCTGGTGCTGGATATAAAGACTGAGTAAGATAGAATGTTAGACTAAAATAGACGTATTATGATGATGGGATTCATAGTAATCATTAGTAGTTCCCATTTACTAAGTGTTTACTGTATATTAAGTACCACGATAAGCACTTGAAGTGAATTATTTTGCTGAAGTCTTATTGCAGCTTTAAGAAAAAGATGTTATTCCCATTTTAAGGATAAGTGTACTGAAACTTAGCTAAGTATTTTTCTAGAAGTCACACAGCTAACTAGATGAGCCCTGATCTGTCTGATTCTAGGCTCCTACAAAACCTGATGGCACGCTCTCCTGCCCCTTGAAGGATGGATGGGCATTCCTCTGGCTCGCTTCCTAACAGTATCTGTAAAGAAGCAGGTCACACAAGTGCTCACAATTCAGAGCCAGTGGGCAGAGCTCCCAGGGGAGGCAAATCCACCCTCCCTCCACGCCGTCCAAAGCTGCAAGTTCCTGGCCTGACCACTGGGCAGAGGTAGCCTTGTCTTCAACTAAATCTAATAGTGTGTGTTCTTTATCCTGCCGAATTGGTCTCTTTCCATGCTCTGATGTCCTCACGCTCACGGGGTCCTGCTCTAGCTGGAGGGAGCGGAGCGTGTGCAGAGAGGAGGAAGAGCCAGAGGATTCCCTCCTGGTGATTAATCTAGAAACCACCTGGTGACTTTTAAAGGGCACAAAGCAGACACATTCCTGTGAGTCTGAAGGGAAAGGAAGCATTTAAATAGTAAAGGACACATTATTCTTGATCTTTGCAGAGTTCCTTCAGTGGGAATGGAAATTTTATAGGAAGGATAAAGGTAAGGGGACAGGGAGACTCCAGGCTGAGTGATGCTCTAATGTGTCTAACCAGTGCCAGCTCACCTGGGGCATGTTCCACGCTGGTAGGACAAGGCGAGGAGGGAGAAGCTTGCAGAGGGTCTACCCCGAGTCTGGGTGGGGCTGAGGAAGCCGTCTGCAGGACCTGCTGATGCCCCCCTGTTCTGAGCAGAGATAGGGCCGCGTAAAAACACTTGCTGAGCTCTCCCTGCTGTTGGGGCAAGCTAGGCCGGGTAGGGTTTGGATTTCTAACTCATTTCATATGCGCAGAATGTCTCTCCACCCCTTTGACTGCATCCCTGAGCTTAGGAGACATTACGCTTTAGACATGCTCAATGATCGACTAATAGAAAGATGTTTATTAAATTATGGCAGATGTAGGCGAGGGCGGGGGCGGTCCATGCATTCTGATTTTTGAAGGCAGTCTCAATTAGTATGGGATTTAATTTTTGGATAGTTTTAAGACTTTACATGTATAAGATCACAAATAAGGAAAATTCAGTGGCTTCTCGCCCTGCCTTCATAACCCCGTCTCTCGTCCCCGTCTCTTTCTTACACTTCCTACTATGGGCTCAGGCTGTGGGATCTAAAGACGAAAAATTAGTAGCTCTTGACTGTCAGGGATTTGTAACCCAGCAAGGGGACCACTGCATCTTAGGAAATAGATATTAGTTGAGCTTCAGTGATGTGGCAGGCTTAATCTAGGTGCTTGATGCTGCCTGGAACAGACCAGATCTTCTCCTCTCAATGGGAAGTTTTGATTCCCATGCACAATAAACGAGCCGGTAAGTACATAATCAGCTTAGGATACAATTCCAGCGGTGAAGAAAATTAAGTCAGGCACTGGGCTAGAGTGGCTGGAGGGGACAGTAGCTTTCTGCAGTGGGGCAGTGGGATGATGGCCTTTTTGAGATGGTGGCGTTGAGCAGAGCCCTGAAGGATCTGGGTGAGCTGCCCCAGCTGGAGGGCATGGCCATGGGAAGTCCCAGAGTGGGAGCCAACCTGGGAAAAGCAAGACCAATATGGCTGGATGTGCTATGGGAAATGAAGTTGGACAGATAGGCGGTGACCAGAGTGTGGAGAATTAAGGGATAGGGTTGGGGTGTTCTTTGAGTAATGGGAATCTTCCGGATGGTTTTTGGCAAGGGGAAAACCTTTGGTATAGTGCATGGGTGGGGTCAGGGGTGGAAGATGTTGGCTGGTTAGGACATTACTGTGCAGCTTGGATTGGGACATATTTGGAGGAAGAGTCATGGGGATTGGCTGTTGGATTGGCTGTGGTGACAGGGGTGAGAAGACCCACCAATGACTCGGATGTTTTGCTGAACTCGGGGTGACCAGAAGTGCCATTAACTAAGATGAGGATATCTGAGGAAGAGGCAGACTTGATGTATGTGTCTGAGTGAAAACCAGCTTTCTCTTGAAATTATGTTCTGGCTACATTTGAGAAACTGGTTGGACATCTAAGTGAGTATTGAGTAGATAGTTAACTACAAATTCTAGAGAAAGATCAGGACTAGGCATGGAAATGTTGAAGTCTCCAGATGAACAAAGAGTGAAATAAGTGTGAGAGGGGTTACACTTGGCTTTGAGAGGGCATGCTTTTACTTTAGAGGGGAGACATCACTGTTGCTTTAAAAAATGTGGCACTCTAAACTGGAATGTCAGTCTTGGGGAAGGAAGGAGGCAAGAGTCTGGTGTATTGGCTATGTGCCAGCTACTGTGTTAACTGCTTCCCACATTTTCTTTCTCACAGGGCGTGAGGTCTGAGTCGCATCCCCAGGGTGCTGCCTAAGCTTACCCACTGAGAATCAGATTTCTAGATTCAAATCCTGCCTTTTACGAGTGGTGTACTCCTGGAGAATGTAACTTAAACCTCTGTATTTTGTTGGTTCATCTGTAAAATGGAATCATCAGTGTACCTACTTTATTGAGTTATTTTGCTTTGTTTAAATGAGTGAATGTGTGTAAAGTAGTTGGAGTAGTGGGTGGTACATACTAAGCACTCAATGATTGTGATTTTAATTTTGATTTTGTATTTGATCTCTATGGTACATTACAACAGATGGAGGAGTAAGGTGTATTAGTAATATTAGAATGTTATTTTAGAATCGTCTTTCAATTTGTTTGAGTCAATGTGCAGGATGTTTGGGTTCTGTTCCTGGGTTTTGCCCTGATTCCATTTTATAAGCAATTCCTTGACAATAATATAGATGAAAACCTGTTTCTATGCTTATCGCTGCATAACCAAACACTCCAATTTACTGGTGTAAATAAAATAAGCATTCCATTGTGCTCATAGATTCTATTTTCAGGAATTTAGGTAGGACGCAGCAGGGATGGCTCTTCTCTGCTCCATGATGTCTGTGTCTTCAGCTGGGAAGATCTGAAGGCCATGGGTGTTGATGGTGGCGGGTGGGTCCGGGGACTGGAGTCAACTGGAGGTATTTTGGCTCACGTGACTGGCCGTGCATGTTAACTGTGTGCTGGGCCCTTAGCTTGGTTGTTGGCTGGAACACCTACATCTGGCCACTCCATGGGGTCTCCTCGCATAGGCTTGTTTGAGCTTCCTCACAGCATGGCCGCCATGTTCCAAGAGTGTGTCTCAAGAAAACCAGGTGGAAGTTGTGTGGTTGTTAATGACAGTGTTGAATTGCGTTAGGCGAAGTCTGCCCACAATCAAGCAGAAGGAACCTGTCTTCCACCTTCTCATGGGTGGAGTAGTTTTAGAAAATACAGTCTACCTCAAAGTTAAGCCTTGAGGTTTATCCAAGAGGCCATTTGTGATACTAATTGGCTCAAAGGATCTAATATACTCCTAAATTTTGTATGTATTCTGAAATCAAGGTCTTTTTTTTTATTTGCTAAAGGACTTGAGTGCTCTTAACCTCAGTTGTGTTGGGATTTAAAGGCCGACTCATTAGAACTAGTAGGCTGGCATTCATTTGCTAAACGTGGTTGGAATACTGATTCTGTGCAAGGCCCTTGCTAATTGTTATGGGGACAAATTGCCACAAAAAGTCAACAAGCTAAAAGGTGAAGACAGATGCAGTTGGCTTTTAATTAACTAGTCTCTAGAGAGGAAGAAGGCCAATGACAATTCCTAATGATAGTTACAGTAAAACTAGTCCAAACAAGACACACAAGGAGCTTAATGCAAACCTAGCCAGCTTTGTATTCAGGATTTAGGAACACACTTTCCATTCTATAGACATTGATTACTTACTATGACAAGTAACAATTATTATTTACTACAGCCACTCAGTAAACTAGGCAACCTATGAGTATGATGTTTAATTTTCAGTTGCTCGGTGGGGCCAATTACTTTATTGTACCCATTTTATAGATAGAGAGTAGTAGAAGGATTAAGTGACGCTGGCTGGCATTTGTACCTAGGTCTTCTTTTGCTGTCAAGGTGCATGCTGAAGGTGACAAGACTTGTCAAGTGAGGTTGGGACTAGTGTCCAAGATCTGGATTTCCTCCTTGGTGTCTTGAAACCCAAGGCAGGAATTGAGAGACAGGCAAAAGCTAATGATACTCTGGACCCCCCTGCTCTAAAATCCAACCACATAGCTTGCTTTGAGATATATCATGTCATTATATTAGATTTATATGGTACATAACAGAATGCAATGCATGGTATAGAAGAATATAGTATATTCATATATTTATTATATCTGTGCTACACAATATACTGTCCAACCATAAAGAGCAGTGTGGAATAGATCGGAAGGCATTCCAGTTTTTAGAACCAGATTCTTCCTTCCAATGGAATTTTACGTTGCTATATAATTGCCACTCATATTGGAATTTTACTCAATTCAACTGAATTTCCACTTAAAATTCAAAGTTTTAGAACAAAATCCTTCCATTTGAAGGAAAGTTTGGTTTGATTTAGATCTTAATGTCTGTTAAGTTTTCCTCCCTGACTCTTTCCTTCAAATGGAACTTTATGCCTATAAATTTCACTTAAAGTTAGAATTTTGTTCAGTTCAATTGAATTTCTACTTATAATCCAAACTTTTAGAACCAAAGCCCTCCATTTGGAGGCAGGATTTTGTTCTAAAAGTTTGAATACCTCTGATCCACTCTACACCACTCTGGGGTATTTTTAGCTTAAAGATTTGGTCTGTGAGCGGTATCCATGTCATTAGTCAGGCTCAAGTCCTCAGTCTCTAGCTAAAGTCTTTGCTGCTGGCAAGATATGTGTTACTATCTGCTTTAGAAAATAACCTTTAAAGCCCTGGGCAAGCACAGATTCATACAACTTAAAGTAGTAGAAAAGGGAGTGATTAGTATTCCATTACTTAAATTTCAGTTGACTTAGACCTAATGTGTGTTCGGTTTCCCTGACTGATTTAGTCTGTAAATATGTTCCAGAAAGAATGATCATATTATGATCTTTGTTTTCAGTTTCCTTTTTTTTCTTTTTTTTAATATCAAGTGTTCATCCTATGGAAAGCAATTAAAAAGCATGATCCTCAAGTGTGATAGCCTTTTACTTCTTCAATGGACTGTCGAGTTTGAGAGAAGACTCCAGCAATTGTTCACTTGTGATAAAAGGAAATGTGAAGTTTTGGGTACAAGGCCATTTCTAGTTCATGTCCAAGGTGGAGGGAGCTCACAAACATGAAAGAACGAATTTAGACCTTCAGAGGTAGGGCTGCCATGGACGGTTGTGCAGGTTGTGCATTGCACAGACATGAAAGGCGTCTCCTGAAGTTGTGCGATGTGGCAGTTCTGTCAGGAGATCATGGACGCCAGCCTCTGCTAATCCAGCATGGGAGGACTTGATATCACGCCTCGAGAGAGCAAGAATAAGAAGATAATGCTTGCTGTCATTTCTAAGGCAGCGCCTTTCTGTACCTTCAGAGTTGTCAGTTTAGGATATTTCTTCTGAAATCTTTGCTTAGTAACTAGGAATAAAAAAGGAGTGAGCTTCAGATCATGCAACTGTGCTTAAATGGAGGCTCCTGGAGATAGATGTAGTTCACCTTCCTGCCAGTAAATGGTGACTTCTGACTGATTTGTTTCCGGACTTCATTCCAAAAAGTAAGTCTTCTAAGCCTCTGTTCTGGGCCCTGAGGTGTGGCACGGCTCCCTGTTCTCTGCTCCCACCTGGACTCAATAAGCTCCTGAATGTTGAATTTGGGGGTTATGGAAGGATTTATTCATACCCGACTGAGAAACTCAAGTCAGGTTTTCAAATTAATACTAATTGTGTCCTGAGCGCTCTTTCAGAGAGTTTCTTGTTCTTCACAGAACCTGAGGGCAGTGGGTTCATGGAACATGGACTTCAAGGTTCCTGCTATGTCCTGGACTTGTGTTCCAGGTCCCAGCACTGGCCTTGAGCAAGTTACCCAGACCGTCCAGTTGAGAGGTTAGGTGACTGGCTGATAGCCAAGACCTCTTTTAGGTAAAAAAATATATATTAGCTTATCTGGTATATTATTATAGTCATTATGCAGTAAAACTCTTTCTTCTTACGTCTCACCTATTCATTCACACCTTTAAGGAGTGCCAGCCTTGTGCAGGTATATGCAGGTATATGCAGGTAAGCGAGATGAGCAAGGTCTCTGCCCTGAGTTTTCATCACCCAGCAGGGCAGGTGCAGGGGAAGATGAAACCAGCAGGTAACCGAACTACTATTAGGAAGGCGTGATGGGGAGGGTAGAGTGGTCACCTTATGAAGACTGAGCTGGTCACATTTATGAAGACTCACAGATGGGAGGGAGCCAGCCCTGGGAAGATGGAGGAAGGGCCTCAGACAGAAACCAGACTGTGTGAGGTGAAGTTAGAGGAGAGGGCAGTGGCTCTGTTGTCACACCTTGGAAGCGTAGTTGGGAGTTTGTGTTGATTCTAGATGGCATGTTGGGAGGCACAGCGATTTGGGCAGGAAAGGATGTGACCTGATTTAAGCTTGCAATGCTTCCCCAACTGCTGTGTGGAGAATGGGTGGGGGTGAGGGTGGAAGCGGGGGAAACTGTGAGGAGGTGCGTCCAGGAGAGAGAGGTGGGCTGCACGTATGGTGAGGGAAAAGGAGGGCAGGTGTTTCTGGAGCTATTCTGGAAGCAGACATGATAGAACTGTGGCATGAGTGGGCTGGAGGAGCAGGGAGACCAGGAGCAGGGAGATCCTGCCTTTTGACTTGAGCAAATGGGTGCAAGTTCATACCATCTTGGGAGCGAAGCCTTCCCTTTTGGTCGCGTCAACCATCCAATAAATTTGGACTTGCTGTGTTTGAGACACAATTGAGAAATCCCGACGGAAACGAATATTTGTACTATGGAGCTGGAGGTCAGCGGCGATGTATTTTAGGCCTTGAAGTTTATTCTTGGAAAAAACAAACCAAACCAAACCCTTTCCCCTAGTACACATACAGCCCAGGAAGGTTTTCCTAGGGACCCCTCCAAATTGGCTTCTCTCTTTTCTGCCCCCAGCTGCCACCAACATCCATTACTGCTGGGGCGAGGGCCTTTTCCAGGTACTGCCACGGTGTCCTTGACGAACATACGCAGTAGAAGTTTGGCCACTAGGTGATGGCCACACAGCTCTCCATGGGATCCATGATGATGAAGTTGACATCGTCTTTGTTCAATGCATAGGTGACCCAATGTTTTCGCTAATGGCCATAGTGACCTGGGCCTCCGTAGCCCTGTGAGCAAGGAAGCCACAGGGCTCACTAGTTGCTCAGCAATGCTGTGCTTCCATGTTGGATGGACTTAGCATCAGGGCTGTGTGCCCTGCATTGGACAAGGTGCAAGTGGGGAGGGCCCTGCGAAGAGCAGGTTGGGGCCAGAGTGGGAAGCCTACGTGTTTTAGTGCAGTTTTATGATTGGCATGCCTAATGTCATACTCGCTTAACGTTTTTGGCTGGTTTTATTAGGTGGTGATTGTTGTGTTATCGTCTTCCAGTCTGCCTGACACAGTTGCAAGAATAAAAAATTTTCAGGAAAAAAAAATTTTTTTTTTTTTGAGTATAAGTATGTGCCAAATAGGTTGTAGGATATACTTATCCTAAATTTTTTTTTAATCTAAAATTATAGTTTAACTGGGTGTCTTGTACTTCGATTTGCTGAATCTGTAGCCCACATTGAGTTGTGCACTTTGACATCGTGAAAGGGTGAGATTTTGGTATATGAATTCTAGTGTGCACACGCCCAGACACAGATCTAGCAACTGTTTCCTAACTGGACTGTCCCATAGAAGTTACCTGGAGGTTTGCATCTGGGGATAGCCATGAGGGCCAATAAAGAAAGCTAACCTCGAGGGCCGTCATTTCTGGTGATAATTACGATTTCTGGTGAGTTCCCTTTGAGTACCTCACAGAGTGCTGAGGTCATATGTAGGCCCTCATGAAATGCTGGTCTGAGAGAAGCTGTACTATGTGCTACGGGGAAAAGAGGCCGATGTAGGTATTGGAATGGATGGTAAATTCCGGGACTGGTGGTTCTACTAAGGAGCCCCGTGCAATGGCTGTGTGAGGAAGTTCTCAGTGAGTTACGTGCTTGAGGAACTATGTTCTTGCTCCATGACAGGCCTGATCTTCAGCTCTGCGGCTGTGGAGCAAATGGCTTTGCTGAGTCTGACACCTCTCAGTTTCAATGCACTGGTTTCTGAGGGACCATTACGTTTTTTTAAATGGTGGGGAAGTCTTGAAAATGCCCTCATTCCAAGACAGGCTGAGTCATTAGCTGTTTGAATTAGACCACTTTAAATGCCTTTCTCCACCTTTCTGTGAGGTGGGGAAGACATACCACAAGGCTGTATTTCAAGTGACCCTTTCAGAGGCATTTCAAAGCAATTGAGTACAGCTTGAAACCGAAGTGTAAGACGAATTAAGTAGTAGTGAGGGCTTTCGGCGAAGATTCTCTTCCTGGTTGAAAACCTAAGACTCCAAAGGTTAGATGAGCTGGCAAGGCAAGCAGATCTTTGTCTTGTGGGTTTTTTACCCCAGCTTCGACCACTTGTGTTTTTTCACCCCAGGTTCGGCCATTTACAAGCATCTTAACACTGGTTTACATGACAAATTGAATGCAATGCCTTGATTCTACACAAATGTATTGAGTTCTGCTAGGTGCCAGTATTCAATATCCAATTTGGATTTTGGCTGTGGGTTTTCAAATAGCGTTCCATGGTTCTTCTAGCCAGGTGGTGCCTTGGAAGGAAACATGTTTATAGTGACAGCTTCATCTTGACTCACTCCTCCCAGAAGAGTTTCTCTGGGTAGCAGATTAGGGTCTGAGGATCCATGAGAAGGTGATAGTGCCTGAGAGGGATTTAATCCTTGAAAACGATGCCAAAGCCAACTTCTGTCGGTACACCCTTGTGCTGTGACCTGCTTCTGGGGGAGTAGTTTAAGCAAGATTCCAGTTCGCAGATTTCCAGGTTACCCAGGAGAGGATCTGAGATTTTGGGTATCTTCTCTGGATCCCTGAGTCCTGGGCCTTTTCTGAATTCTGTGGGAGTACAGGTGAAGGGGCCCCACCTCCATTTCATCCATCCTTTGGTCTCAGTTAATTCTTCCTGGAGAGCAGGCTTCTTCTCCATCACCTTTGTGTCCCCTGGGGCCTGAAGCACACTAGCACTTGATAAACATTTATTGAGTTTGTGAAATTTAATTGCATGAATTGAGCTCTTATTGTATGTTGTGCCCTGGGACTGGGGTCCGTGGAACATTTGAGATGGAAGTATCCATGGTCAAGGGTATCTAGAGGAATGTATTCTCTGGCAGCAGGGATATTTTCAGGGGTGGAGTGGGGTGTTGGTGTAGCTAGGCTCCCTGGCCTAGTTTAACAGCTCTCAGGTGTGGAAAATTCCCCTGGAGGCTGCCTCAGCCCAAGGATTTCCCTAGCAGCACTGAATCTTGCTTTTGTCAGACCGACTTTTGTCCCCTGGCCCTGTCCTATGTGTGCCTGGGGACACACTGAGCTGTTCTATTGACGATTCCTTTCCTTCTCTTTTTAGATCCACCCCTCCACCCCCCATTTTTCAGCAATTCTGTTTATTTCTTGACAGCTTCACTCACTAGAGCTATTAATACAATTTCAAAATATTTCTCAGCCTTCGGAGAAATGGATGTGTGGGTTTCCACACTGCCATCTCCCCAGGCTCTTGAGGAATCATGTGGGCATTCTTCTCCCTTTTAGCTTTCTCGTCCTCTCACTGCATTCACCCCCAAGCCCAGAGAACTGCATTTGCAGCGAATCACGGGAATTTGCTGAAGTCAGCAGCCGCGCTTCTGCATTAGGGGAGCCACTTGAGAGGAAATTATCCCGGAGTGGGGGCAGGCTGAACAGCAAGGCCGATTAGTGAGGGTATTTTTTTAGAAATCGTTTTCTTCCTTTGATGGATCTTGTTCATTTTTGCAACTTAGTAGGTACCGTGAAGAGTGGTCTAAAAAATTTTTTCCTGTTAAGTTTTTTTTTTTTTATAGGAGGCTCTAGTGACTAGGAAAGGAGCCAGGAGCACTGAGCAGCTATGTTGGCTGCTTGCAAAGCAGAGTGTACCCAGGCACTGAGCCTCCATCCCTGTGACCCTGGGAGAAGGGCAAAGTGAGGCTGCGCCTCCTTCTACGGAAACGATTTGTCCATCACAACATAGACACAAATGCAAGCCCCTTTCAGATGCGCACAAAGCTTGCTGTTGATATGCTTCTGTAGAAAAATTCTTCTGTAAAATCGATCTCGATTCTGCAGAGGGATTACCATGTGAGAGTTCAGGTTTGTGGCCAGTAAGACACACCTTAAAAACTCTAGGGCATTTTTTCTGACTCAGAGCAGGAGAGCAGGTGTGTGGTATGGAGGGCAGGTAAGGGGGAGCTCTGGATTTCCAGTGGCAGCAATCCTGGAGGCTGAGCTCCCTAGCAGCTCCCAGTAGCTGGCAGGTCAGCTTTGAGCAGAGAGAGGAAGAACTTCAAAGGGGGGAATTTCAAGGGGGTAATTTCCAGGGAGCTCCAGGGAGGACCAGAGGAGCAGGAGGCAAGTGTTAGCTGGAGAGAAGTATCAAAACTGCCATCCTCGCTGGGTGGGCAAGGGAGAAGGCAAACGCAGAGGGCATGAGAGAGGGAGAGACTTCCAGGCAGGATGTGGGAGTGAGGAAGGGAGAGAGCTCCAGGGGACAGGATGCTGAGCTGGAAGCAGGCTTCCTTAATGAAGAATTTCGAAGGCAGACACTTTCTTGTGATGATGGGGTTCAGGATGTGGCCACAGGTTATAGTGGATGCCGTCAAGTCCCCACCGGCTGCCCTAATTCCTTTCCCTGGCCCCCTGCCCCCCGCTGCGTGTGTCTCCCCTTAGATGGCTCTTCAGAGGATCATCCTGGGTCTCCTAGAACTTCTTACCTGGATGCTTCTGGATGTTTCTATCCCCCAGAGGTTCTATGTAGCCTGTGACTGTCTGACTCAAGGATGAAAGCCTAGCTCCCTCACCTCAAGGTGGGACAAACTCGGAAACGTCATTGATGCGCCCAGCTCCATACACATTCTGGCATCTTCCTAAACTGGCTTCCTTAGCTTCTTGTCCTTCTCTTCTTTGCTCCCCCACTCCCAGTTGAGAACCCCTGTCTCAATATATCATTTGTAAACCATTTCTCATCTTGGCATCTGCTTCTGGGGAATCTGACAGACCTAGGTCATAGGCGACGTGGAAAGGAGATGCGGGGTAAGGTGATGAGGAAATGGGAGATGTAGGTTGTCTGTGAGTCCCTGAAATCACTCAGAGGAAAGCAGGACCTGCTTGAAAGGATCCAGGGAGTCAAAGGGAGAAGGCAGGTACCATGGAGAGTAGGAAGCAGAGGAGTCAGAGGGATGGGCTATCAGAGGAAAAGGGCCTGTGGGGTATTGGATTTCCAGGACAGCACTAAAGTCATGGCTGAGGGGGATTGAGCAACCTTTTCCTGAATGCCACACGCTGAGGAAAGTGTCCTCAGGGGAAGCCAGGGATCATGGAAGGTGGAGGAAGACTCCCTGAAGAGGCTGAGGCCTTAAGGGAGGTCATCATTCTGCAACAGAGGATCCCGAGGTATCTTTGGAAAGGTTTGGGTGGAAGAGGAGGGGAAGGTTGGATCCCAGCAGAGGAAGCT
The DNA here is from genome assembly GCA_004363575.1 of Solenodon paradoxus. NCBI lineage: Eukaryota > Metazoa > Chordata > Mammalia > Eulipotyphla > Solenodontidae > Solenodon > Solenodon paradoxus. Next base: position 58,011 of record RJWH01006232.1, read on the forward strand.
GAAAACCAAAGAGGAATCAAATGCACAGGGAGGGAGTAAAGCTGCAGGGAGGCATGCATCTTCACTGGCCTTGAACTTCTTAAAGGAGCTGGTCCCTTCATAGTCTCCTGATGGATGGTGCCTGGCAGCCTGGACACTAGTGTGGAGTTTGGTGGTGTTTCTGGTATGAAGTTGGCTTACATTGGTTGAATAAGTGAATGAATGACACCTCAAGTTTCTGAATGACTCCCACCCCTACTTTTAAGTTTTAAAACATGAATGCACTTTTCTCTTCAGTGTATTTTATACTCTGATAAATGTGGGATTTATCCAAGTTCCTTTGGCCCCTTCTATCACCTTCCTTTGACTGGATACATGAACAAATTTCCTAAGGTTAGAGGTAGGGAATAGCATAAGTTATGAATGTAAGTCTGATGATCTTTCTCCCTAGTGGGCTAGCTCGCTCCTTCCTCCCTCCCTCCCTCCCTCCCTCCCTCCCTCCCTTCCTTCCTTCTTTCCTTCCTTCTTGTGCTCTCTCTCTGTCTCTCTCTCTCTCTCTCTCTCTCTCTCTCTCTCTCTCTCTCTCTCTCTCTCTCTCTCTCTCTCTCTCTCTCTCTCTCTCTCTCTCTCTCTCTCTCTCTCTCTCTCTCTCTCTCTCTCTCTCTCTCT